>JBBPUL010001265.1:0-10593 GCA_038094675.1 Spongispora temasekensis
TTCTTGGATACGTAACAGCGGAGATCTTGCTCTAGATCGCGATTGACTCGATCCGTTTGTCCGTCTGTTTGCGGATGATATGCGGTGGAGAGTTTCTGTTCGATCTTGAGCAATTTACACAACTCTGTTGTGAATGCCGAAGAGAATTGCGGTCCGCGATCTGAAACCACTGTTTTGGGCAGTCCGTGCTTGCACCAAACATGATCTCTGAATAATATAGCCAATTCTCGTGAATTGATGGATTTGGGACATGGCGTAAACACCACTTCTTTAGAGAATCGATCTACAACCACACAGATGGCATCTAACCCATTTACTGCAGGGAATCCAGAAATAAAGTCAACAGATATATCCTCCCAGGGATGTTTAGGAATGGGTAACGGTGCAAGTTTTCCTGCCGGAGGACGCGATGAAGATTTGGACTGAGCACAAATTTGACAACGATCGACATATTCGTTAATCTCCTTTTTCATCTCAGGCCAAAAGAAATGCTGAGATATGGTTGATAAGGTGCGTTGTTGACCTGCATGTCCGGCAATCGGGGAATCGTGGCAAAGGGTAAGGAGTTCTATCCTCAGACCGGGGGGTACAAAAACACGATTAGAGTCATTAATGAATACCGATTGTCGTTCATCGAACCAGCAAGTGACGGATAACGGTATTTTTAGGTTTTTTGACATTTTTGTAGCTTTTCCAGGAAAGGGGATTCGAGATGTACATCATTAATGATAACCTGCGGTGGTAATACCGTGATGTTTTCGTTAAGGTTCTGCACTGCATCACCATGATCCGGTCTTCTTGATAAAGCATCTGCTCTAGCGTTGGTAGATCCGGGTTTATAAATTAAGACGTAGTTGAATTCCTGCAATGTAGCATGCCATCGGGCTTGGCGTGGCGACAGAGTTTGTGGTTTTTTCCAATACTCCAGGTTTTTATGATCTGTCCAGATTTCAAATCGTGGACTGCCAATAAGGTAATGACGCCATTCTTTGAGTGCGCGAATGATGGCGGCCATTTCTTTGTCATAAATAGGATAGTTACGCTCAGCTGCATCAAATGAGTGCGAGATAAATGCACAGGGCCTCCAGAGGCCATCTTTACAGTGGACTGATAGCACTGCTCCTGTAGCGATGTCTGATGCATCGGTTTCTACCCTTAACTCTTTTGTGCTGTCTGGGTATGCGAGTAGCGGGGCTTTCGTGAATTTGTCTTTTAACGTTAAATAAGCGTCTTCTTGTGCTGGTCCCCAGGACCATGGTACATCTTTCTTGGTCAATTCTGTCAAAGGTTTGGCCGTATGTGCAAAGTTTTCTATGAAACGGCGATAATAGTTACAAAGTCCCAAGAACGATTGTACTTGTTTTACAGATTGCGGTTGGGGCCATTCCGCAATTGCTTTTGTTTTGTTTTTCTGCATGTCTACCCCGTCTTTAGATACGACCATACCCAGATAGTCAACAGTTGATTTAAAGAAGAAACATTTCGAGGGTTTGCAATAAAGGTCATTATCCCGTAAAACCTGCAGTACCTCACGAACTTTTTGTGCGTGCTCAGCACGAGATAAACCAGTAGTGAAAACAATAAGATCGTCCAGATAAGCTCCCGTATCATCGTAGCGATCATGAAACAGATCATCCATCATAGCCTGGAACGTAGCAGGCGCATTTTTATAACCAAAGTACATGACTAGGGGTTCGAAGGACCCAAAAGGAGTAACGAAAGCACCTTTCCATTCGTCACCTTCTTTCATACGAACATTGGTATAACCCCAACGAAGATCCAGCGTGGTAAACATGTCGGCACCACGAAGCCGATCAACCAGTTGATCAATACGAGGCAATGGATATGCGTTCGTAACCATTCCTTCATTCAGATAACGGTAATCCATCACCAATCTCTTTTTTCCGTCTTTTTTAGGAATAAAGAACACCGGCGCCGTTTGTGGCGACTTCGAAGGTCTAATATATCCCTTTTTCAGTTCTCCATCAAGGAATTTGCGTATTTCTAATAAGTCTGTCTGAGACATTGGAATCACTCGACCTTTCTTTGGTACAAAGTCAGGTTGCAAGTCGATTGCATGATCCCAAGTCTTTCTTAATGGCATACGGGTGGATTCCTGCTCTGAAAAGACGTCTAAGAAGTCATGAAATTCGCTAGGAACTTCCGTTTTTATTTGTTTTTGTTCTTCCAGAGATATTTCGTTTACGTTCACACCAGAATAACCAGCAAACGTCATGGTATGATTTTTCCAGTCTATGGACGGATTATACTGCTTAAGAAATTCATATCCTAAGAAAACCGCGTTGGTAGCTAGGTTGGATATATATAATGTTAAAGGAAATGAATAAGCAATCCGGTTGCCATCTGTCATTTCTGCGTGTACCTGGCAAACGTGGGTAATTCCTCTTCCAACGTTTGCAGATCCGTCTGCATTCCTGACCTCAATTGGCCTAGCCAATTCTTCACATGCGATAGCATTCGCTGTGACAAATCCTTGGTCGACGAAACAATGAGTAGCACCGCTGTCGACTAGAGCGGATACCCAGACCGATGATTGGTCATTCCTTCTTAGTTTAAGCTCCACTTCTAGAGCGTTTTCTCGTAAGTGCCGTGTCTTATACGGCATCATTCTGATCTGATGAGGGGTTTCATAATTTAAAGTATTTTTTTGTATTTGTGCGAAATTAAGTACCCAATGTTTTTCTTCCGGGGCCGAGCTCAATTGAGACTTTGCAACGGAATATTCGTCTGATGGGCTACCATATCGAGACGACAGTTCGTGTGACGGGAACGAGACAGGCTCATAGTTTTCGTCCTGAGCCATTTTGGCGAGTTCTCGCATGTCAAACACTTCATAATTAAAAGAAGAGGACAAATCGACAGAGTTAATTACAGGGGCTACTTCTTCCCATTCCGGCTCATCATAGTAAGAATCGAAAACATCAGAAACAGGTACATAGTCCGAAACACTATTTTTTGTATTTAAAGAATTTTCGTAACTAGAACTAGGACTAAAAGAAATATGGTCCGAGACCTCAGACACCCTCATATCTGAAGTCGGCCTCAAAAACCCGCCTTAGCGCGTGCTTCGACTGCGAGCCTATCTCGCCAGTACGCTTCGGCTTCTTCCGTCATCCAAGCCTGACGGTGGGCTGTTGCCGCTGGTTGCGGCGCTTGTGGGGGCGGGGGCAGAGCGGATTGTTGCTGCTGTTGGGGGTTCTAGGATGCAGCGGGGTACCCTGGGTGCTGTTGAGGGAGAGAGGAGACTGCCTCTCTTGCCTCATACAAGGCACGATTGCGGGGGCGACGGGAAGGATTGGTGGGACACATTGCCCAGATGTGACCCTTGCGTTGACAACCAAAGCATGTTCGATTGTCGGGGGCGGATGGTGCGCGGGGGGTTTGGCGATCTATCTCCATAGGAGCTCCTTGTCCGGGTTGAATACCGGTAGACGTAAACCTTTGTCCCGGCACAGGGGGACGTGGGAGTGGACGAGCGCCGAAAGGACGAGCGCTGGATGCACGAGGAGCGGCGGGGCCGATGTTGGGCCTGGCCAGGGCGATCCTTTCGAACTTCTGATTGATGGCTGTATAAGCCTCAACCAGTCCTTTGTAGTCGTTGTCATCAAGCACTGCACCGTGCAGTTCGTGCTCAATGTGGATCTTGTATTGCACCGCTCTTTTCAGCAGGTGCACTGCTTCTTCGTTACTGCATTTGGCGTCGGAGAATAACGCCGCAAAGTCCCTCATAAAAATGGTAAAATCGCCAGTCTGTTTTAGGTTTAATAATTTTTTATAGGCCTCGTGGCGAAGCGTGCCTATAACGAAGTACGATGTGATTTCAGTTTCTAGATCAGCGATAGCCGGCCAGTCAGCGACGTCCTTATCCCCGAATTCTTCGAGCGTGCTGATAGCGAACGGGGCGGCGTCGCCTATCAAGCGGGTTACTACCGCGTACGTGGCTTCGCGATTGTCTAAGCTCTTTACTTTCAGATAGAGCTTCATTTTGGCCCACCAGAGCCGGAACGTGCTTTTGTTGCCGTCCCATACTCCGGGGTCGCCTATGGTCCTCTTGGCTCGTGTTGTTACATCGAGCTGAAGATTCGCCAATTGGTCGGCGAGGTCATCGATCTTCTGGCTCACTCCTGACATTTTCGTAGATTAGGAAATTGGCGGTGGCGGTGTAGGGGTTGGGTGAAGGGGGTGTTGCGCGACGAGCGTCAAAAAAGAGTTGTAGGAGGTGTGGTGGGACGTTAGCTGCTTCTAGCTGAAAACTCGTGTTTCCAGTCCAATCCCACTCAGGTTTGGGGGCTACTTTGTGAACGGCGAGGAATTCGTAACCGATTGTGCACATAAAAAAGAACTCGCTTGCCACTACCACGAAGAGGGCTCCATGAGGGTTTCGTCTCACGAGGACGAGTCTTGTACGCCGGCTCGGGACCGGAGAGTCGAAGGGGGGGAACCGGGGAACTGCCTGGCTACGGCTGACGTTTTAGTACGCCGAGACTGCAGATCTTACGGAAGAGACTGCGATTCCGCTGGATTGCACTGCCCAGAACAGCTGCACTGACCCACTATGTGCGAAAGGGATTGATCGTTATTTCTTGGCGGCTAGGCGTGTCCTCTCGAATGAGGTCTATGCCCTAGCAAAGCGAACCAAGTAATGCGCCCGACGTGCGCAGCTCAAACGGTTTTGTATAGGAGTCGTTGTCTCCTAGCTGTCACGTAGCAAACGCGTTCCCAATAGAACGATGACCACTTCACGCCTGTGGATCGGCTTTCTGAATACGAGGAACGATGACGAGCGGGGTGCTTGTGTAACCGGCGCAATCAACAAGAGGCGGACGTAAAGGGCAGCTTCGACCTAATGAAGTGACCTAACAAGGACACGACCGTCGGCCTCTACTAACCACAAGAAGAAGGAGACTAAGGATGGAGGACCGTGACTTAGGTCACAAAGACACAAGAGGTCGAAGCTGGGGACAGCTCGACTCTTGGTCTGGTTTATATATTGTCTACTATATTAAATACATGAGGCGTGACTAAGCTACATGTGTATACCATGAGGCGGTCTAGAACAATGATGTCATAGATAAGAGATAAGAGGGTCCAGGCCTCTGACGTCATTGATGATATCATATCACGTGATCAGTCTAGACCAGTGATGTCATATTACGTAATGTGGTGTGCCACACCGTTGAGATCAGAAAAAGTGTGCGAGTTTGAATATGGTTACAACAGCGAGTGCCTCATTCCTTGCTGTGGATAGGGCCTTCAGGCATTCTTCCAGGGCAGGAAGTGGTGTTTCTGTGAGGACCGTGGGGAGGGCATGAGGTTCGAAGCCGTACATGAGATAGAATGGTGATTTGCTGGTGACAGAGTGGGGGCGATGGTTGTGTGTGAATTCTGCGTGGGTGATGTGGTCGGCCCATGTGGTGGGGTTGTTTCCACAGAAGATCCGGAGGTACATTTCAACCTCTTGGTTGACGCGTTCAGTTTCTCCGTCGGATTGGGGGTGATACGCGGTGGACAGTGAAAGGTCATACTTCAGGAGCTTCCCGAGTTCCCGAGCGAAGGTGGATGCGAATTGAGGGCCTCGGTCGGAGATAATTTTGTCATAGAGGCCCCAGTGGTGGTAGACTTTGTGAAAAAAGAGGGTTGCGACTCCCTCGGCGGTGATGTGTTTCTTCGTGGGGCAGAGAATTACCCCCTTAGTAAGCCCGTGGTTGACCATGACCAACAGGCTGTTGAAACTGTTAGATAAAGGGAGGTCCGTGATAAGATCGCAGGAAATCTGCTGGAATGGTCGGGAGGCGAGGGATTTGATCGGAGAGAGTGGGGGAACGGTGGGATGGGTATTCGCTTTGTTTTGTTGGCACACTGCACAACCTTCGACGTAACGGTGGACCTGAGTAGCAAGGCCTGGCCACCAAAAGTCATGAGCGATGAGTTGGTGGGTTTTTAGATACCCGGGGTGGCCAGCGGAGGGGTGGTCATGGGTGCGAGCGATGACGGAGAGGCGATCAGGCTCGGGGACGTAGACGCGGTCGCGATAACACAGGAGGTCCTCTTTGAATTGCCAATCGGAGAGGTGGGTGCGAAGGTTGGGGGCAGTGATGGGGCCTTCGAGGTCAGCATGGAGGCGAGTGACAAGTTCATCATTAGCGGAGTGTTTTTGGATAGCGGTGGCAAGGACGGAATCGACGACGCGAACAAAAAGAGTTTCTGGTAGTAGGGTAATGGCCTGGTTGTCAGACTCAGAGGAGAGTCGGTCGGGACGGCGGGAGAGAGCGTCGGGGCCGGAGAGCAAAGAGCCGGGGACGTGGGTCATCTTGAGATCAAAGTCTGCAAGATCGAGGAGCCATCGCGCCTGGCGACGGTTGAGATTCTGGGGTTGACGAAAGTATGTCAGGTTTTTATGGTCGGTGAAGACCTGGACCAGGTGTTGAGAACCACAAAGGTAGTGGTGCCACGCTTTGAGGGCTCGAATGATAGCTAGGAGTTCTCGGTCGAAGATATCGTAGTTTCGTTCTGCTGGGGAGAACGACTGAGAGAAGTAAGAACAAGGATGCCAGTCCCTGTTCGAATCCGTTTGGAGGAGGATGGCTCCAGTGGCGTCTCGCGACACGTCCGTAGCTACGGCAAAGGGTCTGGAGAGGTCTGGGAGATGGAGGATAGGTCGTGAGAGGAAGAGCTTCTTGAGCTCGTCAAAGGATTTCTGGCATTGGGGGGTCCAGAGCCATGCCATGGTTTTCTTGGTGAGGTTGATGAGAGGGCGGGTGACGTCGGAGTACGAGGGGATGAAGCGCCAGTAGAAGTTTGCGAATCCGAGGAAAGAGCGCACGTCCTTGGTCTTTTTCGGGATTGGCCAGGAGGTGATACCATCGAGTTTGATGGGGTCCATGGCAAGTTCCCCTGGTTTGACTATCATGCCGAGGTATTCTACCTCTGGGGTGGCAAACTTGCATTTGTTGAGGTGTAGATGAAGGTCTAGTTCCATCATGCGCTGGAGGACTCGGCGGGTGCGCTCGGTATGGGATTCATTATCGGGGGAGAAGATGAGCAAGTCGTCCATGTAGATGACAAGCCATCCTTTGGTGATCATGTCTCGGAAGGAATCGTTCATGAACCGCTGGAAAGTGGACGGAGAGTTGTTCATGCCAAAGAACATGACCATGGGTTCGAAAAGGCCTTTGTGGGTGATAAAGGTGCCTTTCCATTGGTGACCGTCTTTGATGCATACGTTGTTGTACCCCCATCGAACGTTGAACTTGATAAAGACGTTCGCTCCTTTGAGCTTGTCGACGAGGTCAGAGATGAGGGGCAAGGGGTAAGCATCGCGGATCATATGCTCGTTCAGATATCGGTAGTCTTGGCATGGACGGAGTTTTCCGTCTTTCTTTTTGACGAAGAAAAAGGGAGAGGCCTGTGGAGACTTCGAGGGGTGAATTTTCCCGGAGCGAAGGTTTTCGTCTAGGAAGGCTTCGGTTGCCTTTTGCTCTTCGGGGGACAACGGGTAGACTTTCCCGATCTTCGGGACAAAGGATTCGTCAAGGTTGATTTCGTGGTCATAAGGTCATGATGGAGGGAGAGATTCGCAGTCCTTCTCCTCGAAGACTTTGGCGAAGTCTGAGTACTCCGGGGGTAAGGTGATTTCTTGGGTTTGGGTCCCCGCTTTCTCTGCGAGTTTGGTTGCTTCAGAGTAGCAGGCGATGGTAGCAGAGGGCAGGATGTACGGTCCTCCTTGGGTGACACGGTTGATGGAATAGTGGCTTAGGGTCTGATTGTGCCACTGTTTTTCGGATTGAAAATCCAGGTACGCGTGCAGATGCCTGTGAGTTTTGGGTGTTGTGTTGACACACCGAATCGATGTTTCCCCAAAGCCTCGTAGAGGCGGGGCACGGTAGTGAGAGTCGTGTCGCTTTTGATCAGCGACGTAGGCATGATAGAGGTCTGTGGATTGGTCAAGGACCTCGGGGACGGAGATGGTTTGCTTTTCCCAATCAATTGTTGGGTTAGCGAGATGGAGCCAGGGAAGACCGAGAATGACGTTTTCCTTTCCGCAGTTCATGAGGTAAAAGAGTACTTTTTGGGTAACTCCTTCCCCGACAGAGACGTAGAGCTCAGTGGAAAATAGGATATCTCCATTGGAGTTTGCGGATTGGCCTACATTGCAGACGCGGATAGGTTGTTCGAGGCGGGTACGAGGGAGTTTGTGTTTTCGGGCGAAAGCCCAGTCAAGACAAGAGATTTCTGCTCCAGAGTCAACGAGAGCGGGAGAGTCGACGACTTTCATGGTGTGCGAGGGTACCACGAGCTGAATGGGGATATGCATAGCTCTATTTGATGTGGATACTAGTACAGGTGCACAAGAAACAAGACATTTGGGAGGTACTTGTGTCGAAGGAGTCCTCCCTTTCAAAAATCCTTTATTCCCACTGCTTCTACATGGAGCTCCTCATCTTCGTCTTCGTTGATGAGGCCCGGTATTTCTTCTTCTGCTTTGGCGACCTTTCGGTTGGCTTTGGGGCGTGGGGGAAGATCTTTGAAAGTGGGGCACTTGTTGGAGAAGTGACCCGATTTTCTGCATCGGAGGCAGAGTCCTTGTTTGAGGTAGCGTTCTCGCTCCTCAGGGGTGAGTTTAGGGATGCGGATAGCGTCTACATCCATAGCGTTGGGGTCTTTGTCACGAGGGGTCTGAGTGGGGTGAGGGACAAAGGCGGGGGTCGAAGAGTGCTTGTGCTGGCGGGCGACAAGCTTAGCTCGTTTGTGTTGGTCGTCCAGACGAGAGGCATTCTTGATCCAATCATCGATGGTGGTAGGGATGGTGTCCATGAGGTACACCTTTTCGGAAAGTGAGGGGGGAATGCCGGTGGAGAAATAGTGGCAGATGGTAGCTGCCTCGTGGAGTCCTGCAAGGCTGACTTGGTTGCGGAACTCGGAGATGTACTGGTTGAGGGACAGTTGGAATGTCCCATCGCGTCGTTCATTGACGCGGTAGGAGGCCAACCAGGTCAGGGTATTGGCGGCGGTGTTTGGGCTTTCGAAGTGAGCCTTGAATTCTTTGACGAAGTCGTCCCAGGACCCTAGGGCCATGTTAGTTCCCCACATGCTTTTCTCCATGAAGGTATCTGCCCAGGTGAGGGCATTTCCGTCATTCATAAAAGACAGGGCGAAGCCTATCTTCTTCTCATCTGTGGAGTAGATATCTACGTTGACAGTGAGGTATCGGAGGACCGAGCGAAGCCAGGGCATGGCATCGCGTTGCTTGCCTGTGAAGGCCTTGGGCTGGGCGAGGCAGAATTCGGTAGGTTTGGTAGATATTGGGGGTGGGGGACTAGGTGGCGAAGAGGGTGTAGTGGTTCCGGAGCTCGGACTAGGGGGCGTGGTGGACCTCCAAGAGGGGGAGGTGACGAGGGGTGGTGGTGGTGGGCGGGGGCGCCACTTTAAAGGTGATGGAGGGGCCGAAATGGCTGCGATCTACAACAATGGTAGTCATGTTTCGAAGAGCTTGAGCCTTTTGTTACGACAGGCGTGGGTAGTGTCAGCCGTAGACTCGATGCGCAACCTAAAGCTGCGAGACGAAGACAAGGGGCGTAGGTCCTACATGCAATATGCAGAGACTGGTCACTACTCCGCCTTGGCGAGTATGTAGCGACATCGAAGATCGAGACAGAGTATCCTCGAGCGAAGACGCTGCGAGGCCAAGTGGCAAGAGGGGAGAGCGAGGGGTGAGCGAGAGGGTCAAAGATGCAATAGATTGCTATCTCGAGTAGGCTCAAGCTGGAGATACATGGCTTGTGCTACGCCCTATTTATATGTAAAGAGTCCTGTGCATGGACCAAGCAGTGCGGTAGCTCGACGAGAGAGAAACCCAAACTAAGTAGCTGGAGATAAGGGGAAATGAGTCACACACAGCATGAAACGAGTCAGAAGGCTGTGTGAGATAGAACTACATGGAACGTCGTGGAACGCATGAGTCAGAGATGAAAGAAAAGGAAACGTACAGCCATGGATGCTGACTAAGGGAAAGGGCTGTACGTGTTTAAGTAATACAATGCAAGAAGAGAGCGGAGGAAAAGAGGAAAAGGGGCCGATCGTAACACTCAGCGACTACGTGATGGGATGCCTGGCACCCATCATCTTAGTCGCATGGACCCCGGACCTGCCAGCGGTGGTGATGAAGAGCTTGAAGACGACCCAGAGCCGGTAACCACTCATGCTGAAGCTCTTCGAGGTGCACTCGCTGTGCGGAACTACATGAAACATATCGGTGATCCTTTCTTTTGTCAGGTAGAATCGATCTTGGATTCATTTGGACAAAGGATATGAACATTGGAGGCTCAAAGCATAAAAGATACTAGTAAGATCACATCTTATTTCCCTCATTGCTAGATAATTCGACTATCCTACTAGATCATATACCCCAGAATCTTAATAAAAGTCTTCTTTTCTTGCTCTCTACCAGACCCGATACTCTCTCAAAACCAATAGCTTGAGGGTCTTCCCGAGGGCTATCGCTTATGAGGGAGTCAACTGTACGACAGCCCGGCCTGGCCTGGCCTGGGAGGGCTTGGCTTAGCTGGCTTCCCA
>JBBPUL010001267.1:0-10556 GCA_038094675.1 Spongispora temasekensis
ATATTTCCAGCCCAGTTTCGGGAAAGCGACCATGTCACGTTAGGGAGGCTCTCTGTCACCTGGAAGTCTGGGGGGACGTCGCAATGAGCGGTGCAACAAGACGCACAGCAAGACATACAGTTCTGCCACTCCGGGCTGTAGTCTCCAGTTGGCATTCCAGGATATGCCTGAGGCCAGCTACTTTGCTGGGATTGGGCTTGCGCAAAAGTGTGAGCAGAGGCTAATGCCAGAAGAGTAAAGCATCGCAATCGGGACATGGGAGGAGGGCGAGTGAGAACAAGGGTAAGATTAGGGAGAGTTTGTTCTATTTCTATTTAGCCGCTTGGAATCTAAATGAATTACATACTGAGTGTACGCCATCCGAGTCTGTGGCTGACTTGAACGGCATCACTTTAGTTTGCAGCGCCACTGCCTTGAAAGACTTTTTGAAGCCGCGAGCAAGTGGAGAGAGAACAATTTCGATAGGCGGATCGGATTCAGAGTAGCGCCCTACTTACTACCTGTTGCAGCTGCGAATTACATATGAGGTTGGCTTATCCCCGGAAAGACAGTGACTCGGAAGACTCCGAGTCTCCACAACCCTGCCTATAGTACAGACTCCGGGGTTACGAAAGTTGGGATGGCGACCAGAATTAGAGAGTCGCCGTGGATCCCACGGAGCTGGCACTTATGTAACACTGCGGTCCGAGTCGCTAATCTCCTTTCAACTCACGTTGGATTTCATGCCCGAGTATAAGGTAGCACTCGCCTTCCTCTTTCCTATAACCATCGCTATTCCGATTCCATCGGGACTAATAGGCCAGCTGAAAGATGACATGCACGACAATCATCAGCAACCATGTGCAGCATGGCTCATTTAATAGGCACAAGCATCATTTGTAATTTCATTCGACAATTTCACAATTTACATTCATCAACTTGAGTATTTAAGGTATGTTAAAGTACGTCTTGTTGCAGATATACTCTTTTGACCATCTTGCCTCATGACATTGCTATTCTTGCTGACTGGATAGAACCATTGCAGACACACATCAAAGTTCAACTTGAAATTCTCCCTTCCATACAGCCTCCTCTATTAGGTTTGTTTCTTTTCCTTTATTGAATTATCAATGTGTTTTTGTGAATGATGGTGAAACCTAATTTAAGGTCTGGGGCAACAAGCTTCATGTCATTGACAATCACCATGATCTGAACCATATACAACTTTTTCACCACATCACATTTGGTTGTGTTTGGTTTGTATTTTTATATTTGGTTAGTGTGGCTATATTTGATTAGTATGATTATATTTGGTAATGGCTATACCAAATCTAGTAATGGTGTTTATTCTATTGTAGAATTATATAATCTGGTGCAAATGCAGTTATAATATAACTAATTTAGTATTACTGAATGTTGTTTGTTAGTGAATTGTCACATAGATTATTTGTGTTTGGTTGTGTTTGGTTGTGCTTGATTAGCAGTTGGTTAGTGTTTGGATTTGTTTGATTAGTATTTGGTTAGTCTACTTGATTGTATTTGATTACTAGTGTCTGATTAGTATGCTTGGTTGTGTTTGGTTAGTGCCTGGTTAGTGTATTTGGTTGTGTTTGGTTAGTGCCTGGTTAGTGTATTTGGTTGTGTTTGGTTAGTCTACTTGGTTATATTTGGTAAGTATCTAATTAGTATGCTTGATTGTATATATTATTAGTATATTTGGTTATGTTTGGTTATAGCCTGGTTAGTGTATTTGGTTGTGCTTGGTTGTGCTTGATTATGGTATGCTGGACCATAAGTCTCTACTAGCCTATACAAGTCTGTACCTCTGTGTGAAAACCAGTGTTTTACTGATGGACCATATATTTCCTGGCCTTGGCATCCCAAAGCAATGTATGAATTTCCCTAGTATTGTTGAGACATGCCTCCTTGTGATCTGCAATCACCATAAAGTCTTCTCCTGCCCAATTGAGAAAGACTTGAGGCCAGCGCCTCATGTGTGCAAGTGTTACGACAGGCACGGGTAGCATCAGCCGTAGACTTGATGCACAACCTAAAGCTGCAAGACGAAGACGAGGGGCATAGGTCCTGAGCGCAATGCACAGAGACTGGTCACTACTCCGCCTAGGCGAGTATGTAGTGACGTCGAAGACAAGGACAGAGTATCCTCGAGCGAAGACGCTGCGAGGCCAAGTGGTTCAAGGGGAGAGCAGAGGGGAGCGAGAGGGTCAAAGACGCAATAGATTGCTATCTCGAGTAGGCTCAAGCTGGAGATACATCACTTGTGCTACACCCTATTTATACGTAAAGAGTCCTGTGCACAGACCAAGCAGTGCGATAGCTCGACAAGAGAGAAACCCAAACTAGGTAACTGGAGATAAGAGGAAGCGAGTCACATACAGCATGAAACGAGTCAGAAGGCTGTGTGTGATAGAACTACATGGAACATCACAGAATGCATGAGTCAGAGATAAGAGATAGGGAAACACACAGCCATGAATGCTGACTAAGGAGAAGGGCTGTGCATGTTTAAGTAATATAAGATGAAAAGGGAGCGAAGAAAGAAAAGAAAGGGGCCGATTGTAACAGCAAGACACCCAGATCCAACAATTTGTGTAAATCCTTGTGCATCAGCCACCTTCAGTTCCTCTTTAGGAAGTGGGCCGGCATGGCTGAAAAAAAAAGAGAACGAGGACATAAAGAAAGGACTCGATGTCATCATAGTGTGTGTGCTTCCCATGGTGAAGAATGTTAAAAGACATGTATGGTGTTGTACCCTTCATACGGTAAGCATGATGTACAGTGCGAATGGCTTTCACTGGCCCCAATTCATTCATGAGCATCAGAGAGGGAGATTTCATAAACTCCATTAGATTCATTTCAGGCTCTGAAGCCATGTTGTCCTCCACTGGGTCCTCTCACATGGCCATGTTGAAATCGATCAAATAGCCTTGTACTGCCTCTTCTGGTCACTACACGAGGACAAAGTTGTTCTCACTAATGTCCTGATGCAAAATATGTTACAATCGGCCCCTTTTCTTTTCTTTCTTCGCTCTCTTTTACCTTGTATTACTTAAACGCGCACAGCCTCTTCCTCTGTCAGCATCCACGGCTGTGCGATTCCCTTATCTCTTATCTCTGACTCATGCGTTCCATGGTATTCCATGTAGTTCTATCATGCATAGCCTTCTGACTCGTTTCACGCCGTGCTTGACTCATTCTTCCCTTATCTCCAGTTACCGCATTCGGGTTTCTCTCTTCTTGAGCTGTAGCACTGCTTGGTCTGTGCGCAGGACTCTCCACATATAAATAGGGTGTAGCACAAGCGATGTATCTCCAGCTTGAGCCTACTCGAGATAGCAATCTATTGCGTCTTTGACCCTCTCGCTCCCCTCTGCTCTCCCCTCGTCCCACTTGGCCTCGCAGCGTCTTCGCTCGAGGATACTCTGCCTTCATCTTCGACGTCGCTACATACTCGCCTAGGCGGAGTAGTGACTAGTCTCTGTGCATTGTGCTCAGGACCTACGCCCCCTCGTCTTCGTCTCGCAGCTTTAGGTTGCGCATCGAGTCTACGGCTGACGCTACCCGCGCCTGTCGTAACAAAATACCATTCTGCATCAGGTATTTGTGGCCTTGGAAATCATTTAGTGTGCAATACACATTGTGGCACATGAAAGTGAGACATATCCAGTAATGCTCCTCATAGCCCTTTCACAAAATCATGAACACCCCAGAAATATTTCACAGGCCATTTCAAATCAGATACGCTGATAGTTAGCACATGGTTCTCGACAGAAAATCCAGATAGGTCTTCCTGGAAATGTCCTTGGATTGTTTCCAGAGTTATGCATACTTTTCCCTTCCTTTCAACTTGACACATTCTATATACAAACCTTTAACATTATCTACAGACAGCAGTTGAATCACATACTTTACAGCATGACAATGTTAATGCTGGCATGTGCTCAATTCTCATTCAATGCTTCCAATATAGCACTCTGCTCTTCTTTACGCTCCAAGTCTTGCCAAGACATCTTCAAAGTGAAAAGCATTGGTTTTCCATCAACTTGAGAATGTACACAGAATACTGTCATCCCTCATCCATGAATGGAATCAGATGTGAACAGGATCCCTATGTATATGCATATCCATATACCTTCATGGGTGTGAACACCACATATTTAACTTTCCAATGTTTTGACATGCTTGGCTGCTGTGCATCAGAAACTGAGTGATCCACTATGTCATAACACCTCTTTGAAGCAGATGACTTGTTGGCGCTTGATGCAATGTCAGAGAGTTGTGAGCTAGATGAGACAGGTGATGAAAAGGGTGATGTGTTGGAAACCTGATTGGATTGACTATTTTTCAATCAGACTGATGTGGAGGCAATGCTTTTGACTGAGGGGGCATTGCTATCACCTTTGGCATTTGATCTTCTCACTGGTAATTTGCAATAAATCTCTCTCACCTCTAGCTTCACCTCAGGATAGTGTCCCAAATCCTCTCACTCAATCAATGCAAGACCAAGAACCACTCGAATGAACTTGATGCATCCATGACCAGAAGAGAATGTGAGCTCAAGCTATTCTGTCCTGCTTCCTTCACCACACAAAAGAATGAACTGTTCCTGTGAGACAGCCATCACTGTGACAAAATGTACCCATAGCTGCATCCACCTAATGCCCCTTGCATAGTGATGGACTTGTTCAAGTCCCTTTTTGAGGCCCATGTGCTTTACTTCCCCAACCATGAGCAGTGTAGTAAAGTTCATATATCTCTTGTCCAATGTCTTTGTGTCTTCCGAGAAAGCCTCGATTGGTAAGAGAATGAAGTCAGGGCACATGTCTTCAGTGTCTGCTTCATATGGCAATGGGATCGCATGTCACTTGTCCTTTGGAGCAGCAAACCGATTCTTCTGACAGGTATCCATACCAGGCTAAGACTGTGCAACCTTGAGTGCTCGATTGTTGATGTCATTGAGGAACTTGACCAGATTGTCTTCATTCATCTGGTCTGGGAAGTCCTTCCAGCACCACACATAAGAATTGGTTCACTCCTTATTTTTTCCTTTCCTATTGCCTTGTTCTTCTAACTGTTTCTCCAGTTCACTGCTAGCAGATGTTGTAACCTTATTCAAACTCGCCTCCTTTTTCTCATCACAATGGTGTGGCACACTGTATTACGTAATATGACATCACTGGTCTAGACCGATCACGTGACATGACATCATCAACGACGTCAGAGGTCTGGACCCTCTTATCTCTTATCTATGACATCATAAATCTGGACCGCCTCATGGTAGACACATGTAGCTTACTAATGCCTCATGTATTTAATATAGTAGACAATATATAAACCAGGCCAAGAGTCGAGCTGTCCCCAGCTTCGACCTCTTGTGTCTTTGTGACCTAAGTCGCAGTCCCCCATTCTAAGTTCCTCTTCTTTTGTGGTTAGTAGAGACCAACGGTCGTGTCCTGGTATAGGTCACTTCAGCAGAGTGAATGCAGCTGTGTCATTTTGCATCATCATGGGCATTGCAATACAGCCTGTGATGTAGCATCAAGGGCATCCTTAATGTTACCATTCACCTCATAAACCCAAATGATGTCAATAGTGATGAGATGATGCAAGATATCCTTGAGTAAATCCAATGGGACCAGATGGTTAAACATGTGGTCTGCAAGGTCATCAGAAATGAAATAGGCCTCTGTGAGCTCATGCCAAATAGCATTGTCCACTGTTTCCCATGTCACTGGCTTACTAGTAGGATGCTGCATCAGCAAACTTGAAGTGACCTAAGAACTAAAACACAACTGTCGGCCTCTACTAACCACAAAGAGAAAAGGGCTTAGCAATGGGGGACTGTGACTTAGGTCAAAGATACAAGAGGTCGAAGCTGGGGCTTAGCTTGACTCTCGGCTGCTTTATATATGTATATATACTATGATATTAAATACATGAGGTCTGACTAATCTACATGTGTCTAACATGAGGTGGTCTAGACTACTGACATTATAGATAAGGATAAGAGATAAGGGAGTCCAGACTCCTGACATCATTGATGATGTTATATCACATGATCGGTCTAGACCAGTGATATCATATTATGTAATGCGGTGTGCCACACCATTGAGATGAGAAAAAGGAGGGGAATTTAAATAGGATTACAACAAAACAAACTCTGTCTGTCAAACTCTGGACAGCTCTGTCCAGAGTTTGACAGACAGAGTTAGTTTGCTGATGTAATTTGAAGCACTTGGCTTGGTGGGCGAAGGATGGCTCCTTGTGCATTGTGGGACAGATGGGTCACTGACATAAGGACATTGCTTGATATAATTCATGTTTCTCTTACACTAGTATAGGACTGGATGTTAGTGTGTTGATCGCCAGTTCACCACATTGTGGCATAAGCCACCTATGGTAATATGTCCAATGGTATCTCGGGGACCTTCTCTTATAGAGATTGATGTGTTAGGGTCTGGAGGTGTTTTGTTCACCATTCAATGAAGTAGAAGAAGGGGGAAAATTGTCTGGGTTGAATGTAAGGAAGAGAGAAGAGGAGGAGAATTTACCTGGGCAAACATGATGCACGGTTCACAACACAACTCAGACAGTTGCGGAGCTGGGCTGTGTCAATGGTCCACCTATGACTGGCAGCAATTTGATTGTTCCAAGATAGGATAAGAAGATCATAAGTGATTCGAATGCATACCTTTCACAACGTTCAGTATCAACCTATCTTGTTCTGTACAGATCCATTACTGCAGCAGCCTTTAGAACAGTCAAGATCAAAATGTACAGTTAGTCACATTTAAGCCCAATGTTTTTCCGGCAGTGGTCTTGATGTTGAACATGTCTTGTGGAGGTGAGGGATTCTGCCAGTAAGCTTCTGCTTCTTTCATCATCCAAGCCTGATGGTGGATGGTTGCCACTAGTTGCAGTGCTTGTGGAGGCAGGGGTAGAGTGGAGTATTGCTGCTGTTGGGGGTTCCAGGATGTAGCAGGGTACTCTGGGGCCTGTGGAGGGAGAGCAGAAGTTGCTGCTCTTGCCTCATACAAGGTGTGGTTTTGGCGGCAGTGAGAAGGATTTGTTGGGCATATTGCCCAAATGTGACCTTTCTTCTGACAACTGAAGCAAGTTTGATTGTCTGGGGCAGATGGAGCACAGAGAGTCTGGCAATCTATTTCCATTGGAGTGCATTGACTGGGCTGAATGCCGGTAGGAGTAAATCTTTGACCCTGTACTAGGGGTCAAGGAAGAGGGTGGGTGCCAAAGAGTCAGGCACTTAACACTCGAGGAGCTGCTGGGCCAATGTTGGGCCTGGCCAGGGCAATCCTATCGAACTTTTGGTTGATGGCTGTGTATACCTCTACCAACCCAATAAAGTCATTATCATCAAGTGCTTTTCCATGCAACTCATGTTTAATATGGATCTTGTATTGCACCACCCTTTTCAGCAGGTGCACTGCCTCTTTACTGCTGCATTTGGCATCAGCAAACAATGCTAAGAAGTCCTGCATAAATATCGTAAAGTCGCCACTTTGTTTTAAATTGAGTAACTTCTTGTAGACCTCATGGCAGAGAGTGCCTATAACAAAGTATGAAGTAATGAGTTTTTTATTATCAGCAAAGGTTGGCCAATCATCAACATCATCCTTCCTGTACTTCTCAAGAAGTGTTATTGCGAATGGGGTGGCATCTCCAATCAAGTGGCTGACTATCATGTAAGTTTCTTCATGCTTGTCAAGCTTCTTGACTTTGAGATATACCTTTACCTTTGCCCACCATAAGCAGAAGGTACTCTTGTTGCCATCCCATAGGCCAGGATTGCTGATCATTCTTTTGGCCTTGGTAGTCATGTCCAACTGCAGGCTCTACAGCTGGTTGGTGAGGTTATTGATTTTCTGGAACAATCCAGACATTTTTGGTTATTTGAAAGGTGGTGGTAGCAGCATAAAGATTGTTGGAGGGCAGAGTAGATCAATGTGCATTGAAGAAAAGTTGTAAGAGATAGGGTGGGATGTTAGCTGCTTTGAGTTGAAAACTCATATTTCCTGTCCAGTCACACTTAGGTTTAGGAGCGATCTTTCTGACTACTAGAAATTCGTATCCGATGGTGCACATAAAAAAAATACTCGCTTGTCACTACCATGAAAAGGGCTCTATGAGGGTTTCATCTTATGAGGATGAGTCTTGTACACCAGCTCAAAACCGAAGAATCAAAGGGGGGGAAACTGGGTTACTGCTTGGCTATGGCTGACGTTTTAGTATGCTGAGACTGTGAATCTTTCAGAAGAAATCACAATTCTGCTGGATTGCACTGCCACTATATGCAAAAGGGATTGATTATTGTTTTTTGGCAGCTAGACATGTCCTCTCAAATGAGGTCAAGGCCCTAGCAAAGTGAACCAAATATAGCACCCGATGTGCACAGCTCAAACAGTTTTATATTGGAGTTGTTGTCTCCAAGCTATTATAAGGCAACCGCATTTCCAATAGAATGATAGACCACTTTATGCCTGTGGATCAGCTTTCCAACAGTGAGTAAGAATGATGAGCAGGGTGCTTATGTAACCAGTGTGAACATAGAGATGAATGTATGGGCAGCTTTAATCTAATAAAGTGACCTATACCAGAGCACAACTGTCAGTCTCTACTAACCACAAGAAAATAGAAAGGCTTAGGAATGGGGGACCATAACTTAGGTCACAAGTCACAAGAGGTTGAAGCTGGGGCTCAGCTCAACTCTTGATTGCTTTATATATGTACTATGATATTAAATACATGTGGTCTGACTAATCTACATGTGTCTAACATAAGGCAGTCTAGACAACTGATGTCATAGATAAGAGATAAGGGATCCAGATCTGTGACATTATTGATGATGTCATATCATGTGATCAGTCTAGACCAGTGATGTCATATTACGTAATGTGGTGTGCCACACCATTGTGATCACAAAAATGAGGAGTTTTTGAATAAGGTTACAACATTGAAAGAATGAGAAATAAATGCACATAGCCTCTAGAGACTGTTATCTCCATGTACTGAGAGCACTGCTCCTGTCACAATGTCTGATGCATCAGTTTCTACATATAACTCTTTATCACTGTCTGAGCATGTGAGTAGAGGTGTGGTTGTAAATTTTTCTTTTAAGGTAATATACACATTTTCTTGATTAGGACCTTAGGTCCAAGATATGTCTTTTTTAGTCAACTCTGCTAACAGTTTTGATGTGTGTGCAAAGTTTACTATAAAGCAATGATAGCAATTACAAAGTCCTAAGAACAATTGCACTTGTTCAACTAATTGTGGTTGTGGCCATTCTGCAATAGCACTAGTTTTAGATTTTTTCATTTCCACCCCATCTTTACATAGATATAACCATACCCAGATAGTTGATGAAGGACTTGAAAAATAAACACTTTGAGGGCTTGTAGTAAAGATCATTATCCCATAAGATGTGCAAAACCTCAAGAACTTTCTCAGCATGCTGAGCATGAGACAATCCAGTTGTGAAGATATAAGTAAGCACCAGTATCATTACAGCAGTCATAAAATAGATCATTCATTATGGCCTGAAATGTAGCAGGCACATTTTTGTAACCAAAATACATAACCAACAGTTCAAAGGATCCAAAAGGCATAACAAAAGCACCTTTTCATTCATTGCCCTCTTTCATATGTATGTTGGTGTAGCCCTATCAAAGATCCAGCATGGTGAACATGTCAGCACCATGAAGCCTATCAACTAGTTGATCTATACAAGGTATCAGATACATGTTGGTAACAGTATCCTCATTTAAATATCAATAGTCCATAACAAGACTTTTTTAATCATCTTTTTTAGAAATAAAATATACTGGCACTGTTTGAGGTGATTTAGAAGATAAATATAACCTTTTTCCAGCTCAGCATCAAGGAAGGTATAAATCTCCAATAACTCTGTTTGGGACATTGGGATAACTTTGCCCTTTTTGGGACAAAATTGGGCTACAAATCTATCACATGATTCTAAGTCTTGTGGAGAGGCATATCATCAGCAAATCACAAAAGAGCTGTAGGTGGCTGTACAGCTAGCTACAAACAACTACAGTTGCTACAAAGGCACAGAAAGGTCCCCCTCTGTACAGGGCTTAAAATATGCTTAAAAAGCAATAATATACTGATTGCTTGCATTTTATCACTCAAATTTTACTCTGTACCACCCTGTGGTGGTCTATAAGCCTGTAGTCTTGTCTATAAAAGAGTGATTTGCTGATGATAGGTGGACTCCTATTCCAAAAATACATCCAAATAATCATGTAACTCAACCAGAAGCTCTTGTTTAAGACTTTCTTGTTCTGTCAAGGACAAAATGTTCAAAGATAAATTAGATGCTCATTGGTTACAAATGTCTCTGCATCTATTGAAAGCTAGTGAATAATTCTTCTAATTTATGGAAGGGTCATGCTGTGCTAGGAACTTGTAACCTAAAAAGACCGCATTTGTAGCTAAATTAGAAAGATATAGCATCAGGAAAATTTTGAAGAGTTTATAATGGTAGATAATGGTAGATAATCTCTGGCAGACATTAT
>JBBPUL010001268.1:0-10549 GCA_038094675.1 Spongispora temasekensis
CATGTTACGTTTCATGATCGACATATGATCGACACTTCTCTGACATTATTTGAAATATGTCAGGGATCAATATGAATGTCAGGGTAACTGACATCATTTGATAATCATGATTGACAGGTGTCAGGGACATGTCAATTCATAACTTGTCTCAACCTGTTAGTTGGTATTAGCTCAACTATGCTTAGTGCATGTAGCCGGTAATGGTAGTTGGAATGTACCAACTTCAATATCCAACTCAGCCATCGGGATGACTTGGAAGCACTCGCCTACATTTTCATCTACCTTGTGCATGGATCACTTCCCTGGATTGACTGCAACATTACATCGAATGACAACATGTTGGGAAGGAAAAAAGACATTCCAATTACTCAGCTCTGTGACTGTTTGCCATTGCCATTCGCCACTTTCCTTACCTACGTGTGTGACCTCTCATTTACACACAAGCCGGATTACAATTATGTCTGATCCCTTTTTAATACTCTTCGAGATGAAGACGGTGAATCCCTGCTCCCTCTCACTGCCAAATTGTCGGAGCGGGCCTATTGGAGGGAAGACTTGGTCTCTCCTTGTCCACCGGTAACTATGGTGGCGACGAAGACACCTCGGAAGCGACCGCACGATGCCACTATCACCCCACGAACGTTGAGGAGCAGGTAAGTCATCTCACTTGTGTGCAATTATCTGATCTGAAAGCTGAGATGTTACACAGCCAACGGCTCAAGGCGAAGTATGATTCCACTATGGGCTGCCCGCATTGACAAGATTCACCACAAGCTTGAACTGCATGATGTCCTTTTTATTTATCTGGTCGGTTTCTCAGTAAATGGTACATAGTCTATAGTAATTCTCTGTACAATCTGTACAATCTGTTACTTGTAGGCTAACAAGTGCTGTGAAGGTGCATCATGGGGGCTGCTGGGGCAGCCGCATATCTAGGTTCCGCTGTTCACAATTCACCTGGTGTTGTATGAAGCCCAAACTTAAGCTGGTTTTGAGCTGGTTTTGAGCTGGTTCAAGCTGGTTCAAGCCATGCAGTAGCTTGAGCTGTGAGCCAAGTTATAAAAAGCTCGAGTTATGGTTTGAGAGTGGCTTAGTTTGTGTATGTAAGCCAAAGCTAAGGTAAAGCTGACATAAGCTGAGACTGGCTCTCAGCTAGCCAAGTTGTGGCAACACTAGGAAGAGGGTATGCATTCATAATAGTACCCTCATTTAAATATCGATAATCCATGACTAATCTCTTTTTACCATCTTTTTTAGAAATAAAGAATACTGGTGCCATATATGGTGATTTAGATGGACAAATGTAACCCTTCACAAGCTCTGCATTGAGGAAGGTGTGAATTTCAGATAGCTCTGTTTGAGACATAGGGATCACTTTGCTCTTTTTAGGAACAAAATCTGAATGCAAGTTGATTACATGGTCTAAAGTCTTATGAAGAGACATTCAGGTGGATTCTTGTTCTAAAAACACATCCAAATACTCATGCAGCTCAGCTGGGAGTTCTTTCTTTAAGCTTTCTTATTCTGTCAAGGACAAAGCATGCAAGGATAAATTAGATGCTCATTGATCACAAGCATCACCACATCTATTGAATGACATAAAATGTTTCTTCCAATCTATGGAAGAATTGTGGTGTGCTAAAAACTCATAACCTAGAAATATGGCATTTGTAGCTAAGTTGGAAACATAGAGCATTAAAGGGAATGAATGTGCTGTATTATTTCTATCTATCATATGTTCCATGATTTTGTAATAATGGCTTATTCCTTTGCCCATGTTTGCAGATCCATCTGCATTTCATACTTTAATAGGCTGATCAAGTTGTTTATACATGATGGCATTAGCCATAACAAATCCTTGGTTGATAAAACAATGAGTAGCACTGCTATCCACTAAAGTAGATACCCAGATTGAGGATCGATCTTGTCTTTGTACTTTTAACCCCACTTCTAGAGCATTTATGTGCAGATGCCACATCTTATACAGCATAATTCTGATATGCTGAGGGATTTTATAATTTTTTTTTCTTCTGGAATTTTGGCAAAATTAAGCACCTAATGTTTTTCTTCCAGGGCCAAGCTTAATTGAGACCTCACAGCAGAATAGTCATCTGGTAGGCTACCACATCAAGACAACAGTTTATGTGCAGGAAACAACTTAGGCTGGTGCAATTGATCTTCAGCTATTTTGGCAAGTTTGTGCATATCAAACATAGGATAATCATACAATGAGAAACAAGATAAATTATTATTGATAGGCTCCAGTTCCTTCCAGTCATCCCATCTTCTTCTACTACATTGTGGTACAAATCAAGAAACCCCAAGACAGGTACATAGTCTAAAACACTATTTTTAGGTTTATCTAATTTTTTATAAGCAGAAGAAACAGATGTAGTACCAAAAGAAATATTGTCTGAAACCACTGACACCCTCATACCAGCAGTCAGCATCAAAAACCCACCTTAGCCTTATTTTTGGCAGCAATTTTATCATGCCAGTAGACTTCAGCTTCTTCTGTCATCCAAGCTTGACAGTGCAAGAATGGTTGTGCAGCTGCTTGGGGCTGCATAGGGAACACACTTTGAGGGGCAAGGTCTGTGCTGGACCTTGAGGCTATACCAATGACTGTACACAAGCCTCATAGAGAGCACAATTATGGAGGTGGCAGGAAGGATTAGTTTGGCACATCACCCATATGTTCTCTAACATTAACATCTAAAACATATGCAGATGTCTGGAGTCCTTGGGTTCTGGAGGGTGTACCTGCATTAGGTTGTGTTCTGGTGGGCATGAAGTAAGGGGCAGTTGGTGGGCATGGGAGTAGGTATGGACCAATCGTTAGACTAGTCATTGAGCAAGTTAAGGCAATATTCTCATATTTTTTATTTATCTTTGTATATGCCTTAATGTACTCTTCAATATTATTGACCATGAGCTCTGTGGTGGTATAAAGCTTATATTCCATATGAATCTTATAAATTACAGCCCTTTTGAGTATGTGGACTGCTTCGCCTGCTTCACACTTTGCATCCACATAGAGACTGGTGAAATCCCTTATAAACATGTGGAAGTCTATTTCTTGCTTCAGTTTAAGCAGCTTTTTGTATGACTTGTGCTGTGAAAAGTAAATCATGAAATATTTTTTGATTGCCATTTTGAGGTCAGCAATGGATGGCCAATCATTAACATTGTCCTTCTCTACAAATGTCTCTAACATTTGTACTGTGACTGCATGGTGTTTCCAATCATATGGCATAGCACAGCATATACAGCTTCCCATTGGTCATAACTCTTGACCTTCAGATACAGCTTTATTTTGACTCACCAGAGGTGATAGGTTGTCTTGTTTCCATCCTATTGTGCCAGCATCTCCTAGTCTTTTTTTTTGACTTGTTGTCGAACTCTAGTCATAGTGATGCAAATTGGTCTGACAGGTCATCAATCTTGAAGGAGATTTCTGACATTGTTGTTTATTGGTGAGGAAAGAGGAAGTGGAAAAGAGATAGAAGCAGCATATAGATTTTCAGAGGGGGTAGTGGCTTTTTTGGCCTCAAAGAAAGATTCAAGAAGGAAGGGTGGGATGTTTGCTGCTTCTAATTAGAAGCTAGTATTGCAGTTAGACTTGGTTAGTAGGAAAACATTGGTTAGTCTGGGTTATGAATATTGGCAAAGTGTTATGACAGGTGAGGGTAGCGTCAGCTGTAGACTTGATGTGCAACCTAAAGCTGTGAGATGAAGATGAAGGTCGTAGGTCCTGAGCACAATGCACAGAGACTGGTCACTACTCTGCCTTGGTGAGTATGTAGCGATGTCGAAAATGAAGACAGAGTACCCTCAAGTGAAGATGCTGTGAGGCTAAGTGGTTCAGAGAGAGAGCAGAGGGGAGCGAGAGAGTCAAAGACATAATAGATTGCTATCTCGAGTAGGCTCAAGCTGAGGTTACACCAGTTATACTATGCCCTATTTATATGTAAGAGTCCTGCGCACAGACCAAGCAGTGCTACAGCTCAATAAGAGAGGAATCCAAAAGGAGTAACTGAAGATAAGGAGAAATTAGTTATGCATAGTGTGAAATGAGTCAAAAGGCTGTGTGTGATAGAACTATACAGAATGTTATAGAACATATGAGTCACAGATAAGAGATAAGGGAAATGCACAGCCATAATGCTGACTAATAGAAGGGCTGTGCATATTTAAGTAATACAAAGCAATGAAGCAAGGACGAAAGAGAAAGAAAAGGGGCCGATTGTAACACAAAGCACTAATTAGGCCTAGTTAGTAGTGGAAAAATATTGATCAGTACTACCATTAGTCATCATGACACTATGATTACTATGATTACTATGAACACTATAAAACACTATGAATACTATGAGCACTATGGCGAAATCCTGGTTTTGCTGATGCTCTACCACAGCCTTATTCTTTTGATGACCTACTACTTCTTACCCAGCTTGTCATCAACTTCTTTACCCTTCTGTGGCTTGATGAATTAGTGCTCCCTGACACAATGCCCCTTCAGGATAAAGGAATTTGAACAGTCTGGTAGACTATCAGACAAATAGTCTAGGAATCTCCAGAGTGTATCCCTCTGGAGTTAGGTTAAGTCTGATTCTCTAGCAAGACTTTTGAGAATCTTGTAGCTGACACTAGGTCTGAAGGAAACTTGTTTTTCTTCCTAGTTTTCTTCTTGTTATTCTAGAGAGTGTCTCTGACACTCTTTTATACTCCACAGGACATGTTTGTACATATGTAGGAAACAGATATAACTAGAATATAAAATATGAGTGAAATGACATATATCAATATAGAATGACATGTGTACATATAAAATGACATATGTCTATGTGAGATGACATATTGTTGTTGCAAACTAGCAATGCACTAAACCTAACTTCAAGAAGAGAAGATTTGGAGAGCAAGCATCAGCACAAAGGGAATGCTTGAGCTAGTCCACACCAGGGTTTGGTTATCATAACCTGGCAATCTTTTGGGGATTGATAGGAAGCCGACTACTTATATATGGCTATACCAACGGTGGTGTCGAGAATGAGAGATGACTCATAGAAAGTGGAGGTAAGTGATAGGACCTAACTGAATGCCTTGCTAAGCAGAGGACACTGGATGATGATATACACTTAGGGCTAGGCCACAAGAGGTGCAACAGAAGAAGGACAACTAGAATCAAGCTGGAGAATCCCAGTTGACCACAGTGCCCTATATATATTAGCATACCATGTGCACAGACCAGCTTAGGGCCGGTGAGGGCAGAGGGCACTACTTAAATAGGAAGGTAGAGATAAGAGGGTCCAGAGTAGTGCCACAGAGATAAGGACATGTGGTAGATATGCTGTGGCGGTGGAAAGAATGGAAGAGAAGGCATAGCCTTACCTGGCCCTGTGATCTGGATCAAGATCCAAGATCTAAGATAAGAGATGCGATCAGGAGATCTATCAAGATACAACTCAATATAGAATAGGTGAGCATCTATAAAAGTGTCAATAGATACAAACAAAGATCAGGGCACTAAGATAAAGAGATAAGATGAATAGAGTGCCTGATAACAGAAAGGGGCTGGATCCATATCCATAACCCTAGAATAAGGTTGCCTTAGGTGCGTAGAGTGCTTCAGTTAGGTTAATGCCATTGTGGTTAGAACAATTGTCAGTACAAAATCCTAATCTGTATAGTGTAAATGACAGGGGTTTGACATTTGTCATCTGTCATTATGAAATGTTTCATGTTATATTTTATGATCGACACATAATCGACACTTCTATGACATTATTTGAAATCTGTTAGGGATCAATATGAATGTCAGGGTAACTGACATCATTTGATAATCATGATTGACAAGTGTCAGGGACATGTCAATTCATGACTTGTCTCAACTCATTACTAGTAGTTTGTATTAGCTCAACTATGCTTAGCACATGTAGCCAGTAATCATAGTTGGAGTGTACCAACTTCAATACAGGACCCTTTCAAATGCACTCTTCATCCTAATGCCTTTGTTTCCCCTGTGCTCTTGCACTTCCTACTCCCCCATGAAAGAGCAACTCATGTTTCGAAGGCAATGTCGTCATTGTCCAACCAGCCCTTTGCCGCCTGACCTGGTTGAGCTTTTTACATGCTTTTTGCGTGCACACGACCGCTCCTTTCCAGTCCATCCCCTCCTTTGGCTCTGCCATGATGGTACCTCCCCCACTCGCTCTTGGCTCTTAGCCCGTCTTCACGGCCTTCTGCCCTCTGAGGACCTTTCGGACCACTCCATGCGCGCTGGTGGGGCTACCTCACTTGCGGCTGCTGGGGTCCCCCCTTCTCAAATCCAGGCCATTGGCCGCTGGCGCTCCGCCAAGTGGGAGCGCTATGTCCGCCGCCACCCCACGCTCCTCCAGGCCATGCTCTTCCATGGGCGCTCCCTTCACGTGTCCCCCTTTGCCTCCCTCACTTGGGTTCGTCTCCCCACATTTTTCTCTTTTTCTTTTCCCTTTCTTTTCATTAGGCCTTTATAGCGTCTTTCGCGATTACGCGCCCTTTCGCGTCAGCGCCGTGTACTGTGTGTAAGTTAGGCGGGCATCTAATACATCATGTATTTTAGCTACGTAACTTTTGCTCATTTCTAGTCGTAGTGTTCAATTCACTGAGCCTCGCCGCCCCACTGCGCGAGCGTGCGAGGCTCGAGTTCCCGCTAACTCCGCTGCGCCTTTCACTAAGGCTGAGGATATTAGATTGCATATCCATATCTCATTTCATTCGCGTTAAGAACCTCACAGAGATGTTCGGCCTCTTGCGAACGCGAACTCGAACCGAATTTCAGGACCGGACTCGGACCAATGCATACTACCGAGGCCCCACCATTTTGCCACCCAGTATTCTCATCGGCCGACATGGACTCAGCGATTTTTTTTGGCGACGGTGGACGCGATGATGACGGTACGAAGGTGGCACGACGAAAATGACCTGAACGGCGACACGTCGCTAACGCGCTAACGGTGGAGGCGACGACGATGACGATAACGATGACTAGTGCGCCAACTTTCTGTCGACCAGAATTTTGGCACGAGAACGACGGTGACGGTGCAGGGTGACGATTCGGAATGCGACGATGACGCGTCGCACGTACATGAAGAAGTATGCACGACTATGATAACGACGCACCGCTCCATGCAGCGCGCCCCCAGGGGCAGAGGATCCTCTTGACAGATTCGCAGGCTCTCCGACCAAACACCACTTTCTGTTCATGATCTCCGTTTTCGCGAAACCTTTCTGGGCCAACATCGTGCGCGGTAACAGCATTACTGCTCTCCTTTTGTGATTTCGGACGGCGCAAGGGCGCCGGGTGCGCATTTCATTGTTGTCCAGCTACCCGGGTCATCATCAGTGTCAATTCACAGCCGTTGGACGTGCTCTGAAAATTACGACCGGACGTCAGATTCCACACATTGTTGTTGTGGGTCCGATTTCACTTCTGACAATCATGTCAAACATCCTGTTAGATGCGGGGCACACCGCAGCCAGATCGAGTAAGTAAAAAAAATGTAGATGATATCGTCGAGAGTGGCTTTGCCTGTAACGATGACAGCCTTGGACTAAACGACGTGGAAGTGTTACTTGTATCCTTAACACATTATGCAAGGGTTGCAAATCCAACTTCTTCCGTTCCGTAATCGAATATGGTATAGACAGTCTGAAGGAACGGTGCTCCGATCGACCAGTATACTGGTGAGATTTCGGCAGTATACTACTAAGCTCTGAAATGCTGCAATGATAACAAGGAAAAACTCACCAGGCCGTCTTTTCAAACCGGCAATAGCACTGAAGCAGTCGCTTGAATCCTCGGAAGTTGGTCCGAGGTTCATGAGTCTGGGCGGGATCTTGAACAACCTGCCGTTAAGCATAAATGCGACTTCTGGGAATCTTCTGCATGGGACTGCAAGGTTTCCATGAAGTGTTTTTGCTAACGATAGTGAAAATGAAACATATACAAGTGTATAAACCCTTGCCGAAGAACGTTCCGCCAAAATTTTTGTGCAGACGGGCAACTCGCATTTCATCTCCAATAATGAAATTGGCACTGGTATCAATGATTCCTGTGATACTTGTGAGGCACGCTTTTTCTTGGTTCACGTAAATGTTTTCGAAGGATATCTCCCAGTATCCCTGCTGAATTATGCATATAAGTAGAACCTTGCAGTCTAGTAATAGCATACCTGCGGGCCAATCACAGGCAGATAAGTTATTCTACCATTATAGAGCAGAGAATTTGCTCCACCAATGTATAACTCCCCTCCGTCAGGGGTGAGTTTCAGTGAGAATATTGGATTGATGACCTTGCGATCTTCGACCAATGTCCCGAACAAAGTCTGTGCAGGATATTCTGAAAGAGAAGGAAACGCCATTCCCATCATACCATCTGCAGGGAAGTTTTTTTTTTGGAATGAGGGCGAGTATGTTTCTGCGATACCAATGGTCTGAATGTCTGCCTATCCGGTGACTGTCAAAGGTGAGAACGTTCATGAACTATGTTGCACATACTGTGAAGCCAGCAATGGTGACCTTATCAGTGAATAGCTTCCCTGAGACAGTTTTCTCCCAATAGTGGTATCCACCGTGTACGTCACCAAAGTTTATTGAAAACTCCTCATCTTCATCATTGGAAGTTGGAGAAGGGCTCCAACGTTTGTGGCCGTGGCAGGTATTATCACAAAATTCCCCTGGCAAAAAAAGATCCCTGTGTCACATCAGGAATGATGACTAGGACAGAATGTACAAGATGCACTTACGCGTATGCAGTGTCGATGGAAACTGTCGAGTTAATGGTCAACCTACAGGCATATCGTCGTTGTGAAATCTGAATCTCACTTACCGGTGAAGGATATAGGGGGACTCCCGACCTCAATCACTGTGTACCAGTACATATTATAGTGGTTCAGCAAGGGGGGGTACCAGCCCCAGGCTTCGTTATCCTCTTCCATTCCTTTACCGCCTCAGAGCGGGGAGTTTCTCCTGTGAAGTTCCTTCCGTGTTTTGATACAAGGCTGGCACGGCGTGTCTTGCTATTAAAAAAAAGGTGAACTTCACCAAAAAGCAATCTGCATTACTAATGGGACTTACGCATTGATATATTCGACATGAGAGACGATTGCGTCAAAATTGACGGTGTTGTTTGGATGTAGCCAAGAAGAGGAAGCGTTTCTAGAGAGCGGCATGGCCATGCCGAAACTCTTTCGATCATTAAATGAGTTGGCTGGCACTGAGACAGCAAAGCCAACCAAGGCAAGATTGGTTATAAAGGGTGAAAGGTGCATTTAACGGGTCAAGATGGGTCCCAACGAGCTTCAATCGACTTCAACAATTGATTTTAACCAATGTAAACAGCGACCGTAATAATTCCGATGGAACGCGATCGGCCCTATTCAAGTTGCTAATATACGGGTGGAAACATCACGGCGGATACATCCATCATCTGGTAACTACTGGTTTCTCTTACATCACATATTCGATGTGCATTCTTGTTCCTAATTGATGACGCACAACTTCAAAATGTAGCATTTTCCACGGTGGCGCCAGTATACTCTCACCATGTCGCAAAACAAGTTTCAGGGCTTTGACTCACGTTTCCGACCAAGTCCCCAACTTTCGAGGAGCAAGGTTAGCAGATGGCAGTCTTAAAGCCAGCGGACGAGTTGAAAAAACAGTGATACACAGTGAGTGTGCGTGGCCGGGTGCATTCTAGATGACTGCAAGAAAGCACACACCTAAATGTGATGGAAAGGCGTGTATCATAAGTGGACAAACTTACCAGCGTGGAGAGGTCATAGATGGCTGCATGATCGAGAGCTGGACACTAGACATTCAGAGGGAGTAAAATAAATATCAACGGGAGGAACAGAATCACGAGAGCACGATTCTGAGAGTGTAAGCAGGCAGTGGATAACGTGCGATTTCTACATAGCACATGTGCGCGTGCCACGCTCGGCAATGTGGCGGAACGAGAGAGGCTGTCGCACACCTCCGAGCAGATTGTGTGTGTCGGCGATGAAGACGGCAGAACGAGGACGGCGTGCATGTGGGAGCGTAGTAGCGAGTGCGCATGCGATGGAAGTCGAGGGCTCTCGACGAAAGGTCCGTCATGCGTTAGTCAATAGCAGTTGACTTTGCACGACATTACAGTCAATACCAATACCACATTATTTCTAGTGAAGACTTACAAAACGATTCAGCCGACGGATAAACGAAGAAAAACGTGCAGAGAATCCAGGACCCCGTCCGGTCGAGAGAGGTTTTTCGATCATTGTTGCACATGGTCGTTCTCGTGACCCCCCCTGACTTTATGGCGTTATATTTGCACAAATATTCCCACCGCGTTCCGCGCTGCCTCGACCGCGGTGCGTTTCGCGCGTACCGCGCCCACCGCGTTTACTGTCTATTTCAGGCAAGTTGGCACCGTGGGAAATTTACGTCCAAAAACACGCCCTACCTCGGTCGCCTTGTATCGAGTCAACGCCCACTCGGAATTCAACAAAAACGACACCAATCGACTCGG
>JBBPUL010001269.1:0-10549 GCA_038094675.1 Spongispora temasekensis
ATCGGGTTTAGTGTCTTACCGATCCTCTGTGCCCTTGGTATGCCAGACTGGCACCTCGGAGATACGCAGAACGCGGTGGATTCCGAGGGACTTGCGGTGAGTGGTCGACGAGCGCAGGAGGAAGAAGTGGGGATGGTAGGCGAATCGTGATCAAGTACACGACCCTTTTTTTTTTTGTCCCCAATGCGGCTCATGGTTTTACTCTAGATCTTCCTTCTTCTTTTCTTTTATTCCCCTCACTGTAAGCGATTTCGGATCAAGGCTTTGTATATACATAGTTACTGAACCTGTATGTGTGTACTTGAAGATCATGATCTTCTGTAGAAGTTCCGAGTCCTGCCAATACTCACTTTTCAATGTCTTTGTCGTTTCCCTCTATGGATCCAACCAAACGACCACACTTGAAACCAGACCGCAAAAAAAGGGGAGAGAGGCACACAGAGAGAAACCCACTAAAGATTAGAAAAGAAAAAAAGAAACAAAAAGAAAAACGAATATTACAGACAATTACACCATCATGGCAAGAAACATAAACACGCTAAACAAGCCTCCTAATAATAAGCCCCAACCTCATCGGACCTGTCGGGACTTTTTCACTCCTCGTCGCTCGGGTTCGTCAGGTACTCATCGTCATCACTCAGCAGCACTTGCTTGCGTCCCGCGCTCCGCGCTCGTCCTCGCTGTGGATGTTCGTCGTCCTCCATCGGTGTCAGTGCAGAATCGTAGGACCCAGACGTCGACGGCGCAGGTTGGCTCGGAAGTGGTGCAGCACCAGGAAGATCGGTCCCAGCAGTGGTCTTGGCGAGCGTGGCCAAAAAGACCTTCTCCATCTCCTCCGCGTCAATGTAGACCCACGATCCCTCTTGGTTGTACGTCCGTGCATTGTCAAACATGAGTTTCCAGTCATCTCTGAACTGAGCGATCGTCTTATAATATCCGCCAGTGATACGTTTACGGATGGCAGAGAGGGCGATGGGGTGCGAGATGAGTTGATAATAGTCGGGATAATCCTAGCGGAGTCGAGTGCATATGCTGACTTGTTACGCGAGGAGAACAACACATACCCTCTTATCCGGAAGTTCACGGAATAGTTCACATCGCTTCCGTCCTTCTGGATCCTCGCAGGCGAGAACCGCCTTGTAGACCTCGTTGAATGCTTTTTTCATCCTCTCTTTTATGGCAGGTAGAATATCTGGTGCCTTCGTCTTGCGTCGTTTCTATAAAAATGCCGGCGTTGTCAATATATACACGAACGCGCCAGGGACAACATGCCGATTCTCGATCTTCCTCCTCCTCTTCGTTCACCGACGGCGTCACAGACATGGACTTCATCCCACGTTTCCGCTTTCCAGCAGAGGGAGGGGGCTCATAGTCGTTCATCTTTGACTTACCCTTCCTCGGTTTCCTGCCACGACCGTCCGTCTCGCTAGCAGGTGTACTTCTGCCGGGCGTCTCACTCTCCTTCAACAACTTGTTGGTCGCCCGCCGCTCCTTCTTCTCCCTCGCCCGATCTGCCAACTCTTGCAGGTCCTCGCCATCCTCGACAGCCATTGCCCACTGTTCATCGCTCAGTCCATCATTATAATTCACCACGTTCCTCCGTCGTTGTCCACGGCCCTCCACCACGTCGTCAATCTCCTTGACCTCGAAGGGTTCATCAGTCTGATAACATTCGGGAAGTTCCTCGATCTGCATGAGTGGTGGCGGAGGTCTGCCGCGGTTTCCAGCGGCCCGCCAATTGTCAAGTGCTTCCCGCTCGCGAGCCATGTCCATCGAGCGGAATATCTCCGCTTCGTCATCAGAACGAGCCAGCATTTCATTCAACTCGTCATCGTTCATGTCACCAGCCTCTTCGTTTTCTTCTTCTTGGTCTGCTTCCAGGATAGATCGCTATAGAGAATATAGGGGAATGTGACGCAAAAATTAGGGAGGTCCTTACCAGGAATTCCTCTTGTTCTTCCACTGTCGATTTGTTGTCAAAGCGACCGGCTTGAATGACCTTGTCGTCGATGTCGAGCTTGTATCGTGCACGAGCGTACATGGCCTCCTCTACGCTCTTCTCGGTGATGAAGCGGAGAATACGAACAGCCTTTGTCTGCCCTATACGGTGTGCACGATCTTGAGCTTGCAAGTCAGCGTGAGGATTCCTAAGTCCATTTAGTTCGAATACTCTGCCAAGCAATACGGCAAAACTGACCAATCAGAGTCGAAGCTAGCCGGGAAAAAATAGAAAAAAAATAGTCAGCACGGCAGTACAAGTACAAGCGCACAGGAGTCGCGTACATGACGACCGTATCAGCGGTCTGCAAGTTCAATCCCAACCCTCCAGCACGCGTCGACAGGATGAACACTTTGTACTCCGAGTCCTTGGCATTGAACAACGCGACATGACCCGCACGCTCTTCCGTCTTCGTGCCGCCGTCGAGGCGAAGATATTTCCAGTTCATCATCTTGAGAAAGTCCTCCATAATGTCCATAACTTTGGTCATTTGGAAGAAGATGAGTACCTGCAGCGTAGAATAGGATGAATAAATGGTATAGATATGGGCAAGAGAAAACCTACTCTGTGACCGGTAGCAAAGAACTTGGGAAGGATGCGCGAAAGAAGTTCAAGTTTGCCGGAAGAACGAATGAGCTTGTCGTCGATGAGACCGCTTGGGTTGACCTTGTCCTCGACGCTCTCGAACAAGAAGGGATGTTGGCAGATCTTTCGCAGTTGCATAAGCTCGTTGCTAAGTCCCTTGACACCTCCGGATTTCCTAGCATTGCCAGTAAAGTCAGCGTGACAGACTCGGACCAAGTGGAGGAAACGCGTACCCCTTTGAGTCTTTTCCATCAGCAATCATCTTGAATTTCTTCATCTGCCTGTATAACTGCGACTGTAATGCGCTCATCCGTACTTTGATGACTTTTTCGACCTTGTCGGGCAGCTCGCTTTCGACATCCTTCTTCAGCCTTCTTAAGAGGAACGGACGAAGGACCTTGTGCAAGCGACGAATGATGAGAAGCGCCTCTTCTTCGTTCAGCTCGATCTTGTCGCCGGTACCAGAGTTAGCAAAGGGGGTGTTGAACCATTCATCAAACGACTTGACCGAGTTGAAGATCTTTGGCAGGACAAAGTTGAGAAGGGACCACAATTCAGGCAGGTTATTTTGAAGAGGGGTACCAGTGAGGATGAGGCGGAAACGCGAGTGATAGTACTGAGAAAGTGTTTGAGCCAGTTTGCTTTGCGTATTCTTCATACGGTGACCCTCATCTAGTGCCAGTGTTACTGATTGTACGAGTGAACGAGACTCGGGAATGCTTACCAATAATCATGTGAACCCACTTGATCTTGGAGAGAATTGGGCGGTCCTTGATGATATACTCATAGGTTGTGAGTAGGACTTGGAACTGATTCACTCGGAGCTCTGCTTGTAGATTTCGTCGCTGCGCAGGATTGCCTTTGTAGGATATTGTTTTGACTGACGGAGCCCACTTGGCAAATTCGCCGGACCAGTTGGTCATGGTACTGAGGGGAACAATGACGAGGTATGGGCCACGTTGCCTCTTCACCTCGATGAGGAAGGTGACAAGGGAGATTGTCTGGATGGTCTTTCCGAGACCCTGTATGGAAGGTGAGGACGCATATAAGGAACATGGAACACGAATAACATGCCATTTCGTCTGCGAGAATACCGTTGAGCTTGTTGTTGTATAAGCTTACCATCCACTGCAAGCCCTTGAGTTGGTAGTCCTTGAGGGTTCCACCAACCAGGAGGGAAGGCTGTTTGGTGATCCTCTCGGATATGCGGTGAGCGACAGCGTAGTAATCGATCTTGCCTCTGTCCTCCGTTGGCTCTTCGAACACTTGCGCACCAAAGGTAGCTTCATTGGTCGGGCCATCTTCTGATTCAAACTCAACCTCCAAGCCACCGTGTTCATTCTGTTGTGCCATGACCGCCTGAGCAAGGGAATCAAGATATGCATCTGTTTGGCGTATGAGATGGGTGATGCGAGTGTCCTTGGCAGTATCGATGAGCTTCATGTAGGCTTCTTCATCGTCGGCCTTGAGAGCTTTGAGACGTTCCTTGGAGATGCGTTCAATGCGTTTCTGTTCTTCCTTTTCGGTGAATATGTGGAAGTTAACGACGGCTTTTCCGAGACGGCTGACGCGATCCTGTGCTTGACGGCAGGTGGAGATGAGCTCCCTGCCATGGCCACAGATGACACCGAGCTGTTCGACGTGCTTGCGTTTTGCGCGTCTCTCGCGGTCAACACGTTGTCGACGTTCTGCCTGTTCTGTCATGCGGGCATCGCGGAGAGTCGGCTTGCGTGCGCGGCGGAAATCGGCGCGATTGAGGGGGAGGAGAGTTCCCTGGATGAGGCGCTCTGCGACGAGAGCGCGCATAGAACGCTGTTTTTCAAGCAAACGCAAGGACTTGAGCTCGATCATGGCACGGAGCTTTCCGTGAGCATTGGGTGCAGGATGGTTGAGACTGGGGATATCGGGGACATGAATTGTGGTGGAACCGAGAATGTCGTCGGCAAGACTGTCGAAGCCGCCGTCGCCGATCATGGCGTCCATGCCTTCGAGTTCGGATATGCGCTGTGTCACGCGAGCCTCGATAAAGCGATCCCGTTCGTTGACGATTTGGTGGACGTCGAGACCGGGAGGCATAAAGGAGGGGATGAGAAGGCGCTGGAGACGCGTTGCGAACATGGTGGGATCGACGTCGGCCGGGCGGGTGAGATGTGTAAAAGGGAGACGGAAGGCATTGTAAGGGTAAACGGCCGAGTTGGTATCATCTTCGATGAAGGGGCCCTTTGGCAAATCTGTGGAGGAAGTGTTGGGAAGAGAGGGGGCGGGTGTCTGTTCGTCCTGTGGGGACTGGTCTGAGGGAGGTGCCTGCGCGGAGGGGGCGGGGGCGGGGGCAGGAAAAGCGGGCGGAGCGACGCCCTTTTGCATCTTTACGGCGGCATCGACGATCTTGGTGGAGAGATCGGAGGGGATTAGCGCCTTGTCGATGTCGGCTGCGACGGAGCTGTGGGGTTTGATGGACTGCTGGATCTGGTCTGGGAGGGGGATGCCGCGGGAGATGAGCTTGAAGGCGTGGATCTGAGTGCGGAGGGCGTTGATCTGATCCGGAGTGAACGAGACGGGTGTGGAGGGTGGGTGGGGGACGGTGGGCACGGGACCGGACGTGACAGAAGGAGATGCATTCTGGGGAGGGAGTGGGGGTATCTGAGTGCCGTTGAAGGACGGGTCGGGCTGATGGCCGTTCTGAAAGGGGGGCTGTGTGTGGGGATGGACGCCATCTACGGGGTGAAGAATGAGACGTGGGCCAGCAGAGAGAGAAAGAGAGAGACGCACTGAGCTGCACGTGGTGTTGCTGTTGCTGTGCATGTTGCTGCTGGCTCTGTAGTGCGGCGAGGTAGGTGAGGAGATTGCGGAGCTCCGGGGTCGACTCCGGGGTGTGGCCGGCCTGCTTGAGCTCGCGAACACGCTGTGTGGGATATATGCGGGAGCCAAAGAAGAAGGAAAGAGGAGACGTACGAGGAGGGCGAATTGTACTCTGTCTTTTGGAGACTGTCTGATTTGTTGTTGTTGTTGTGGTGGTGGTGGTTGTAACAGCGGTGGAGGAGGTGCCATGTCTACTCTACTCACACACAGAAAAAGAGTCAATCGCAATGGGCGACACACCTCTCTCAAAAGTGGCGTGAGATAATATGTCACATGACATGTAATCAAAATCACGTGATCCAGTCGCGTCCTCTAAGTACTCCACCAACCACCTAAAAGACTGCCCAATCCCCCACGCGGCACAGACGCTGCAGTCGGCGTCACACTCGGTCTCTCCACATCCTCCAACCGTGACCTGCCTCCACCAGATTCCTCCTTCACAGACTCAGCAACCTTGCCAGCCCGCTCAGATAGCCGCTCCATGTCCAGCTGCACGTAGTTGAGCGCAATGTCGAAAAACAGCGGCTTCTTGTATGCCTTGGCGTCCCCGTCCACAGTGCCCCCGTTGTGCGCGAACCACTCGTTTTTCGTCTCCAGCCCTGCACTCGTCAGGCTCGACTCCAGCACCTCCACCGACCCGTCGTCCAACCCGTACGTCCCCTCCGCGGCCGTCGACACTCCCCCGAGCGTCGCCAGCCCAGACCGCGTCTCCCGCACATGCAGCAACCCATGCTGGATCAACGTCAGCGCTTCCCCGTACCTTTTCACCCCGACGTAGCACTCGGCAAGAAACAAACACCTGTCCGCTTGGTCAGCCACACCTTCCTCCTCTCATCCATCTCACACGCACCGCCGTGCCCGCGTATATGCTACCCTCGCCTCGATCGCATATCCCAGGTCTGGGCTCTCGTCCACGATGCTCAGATTCCGCATCTGCGTCAGGCTCTGGATCACCGTCTCCAGCAACTTGACCACCGCCGGATACAATCTCGCATCGACCTGCTCCTTCTTCTCCTTTGTCCGCGGTGCATGCGATCCCAGTAGCGTGCTCACGAGTACCAGGTCCCGCTCGATCCGCCGCGACAGCAGCTGGTACATAATGTACGCGTGCACAAATTGCATGTCGCGAGTTCCCCCTCCAGCAGTAGAGAGTGTACTAGCAGTCTGCAAATCATGTCAATATCCGCCCGCTTGAATACAACCCGCTCACCTGCTGCGCTTCCAATAGCTTTCTCGCCACGTCCTCTGCATCACTCAACGCAAGCAGAACACCATCATACACTGCCACTCCTTTTTTCGACCCCAGTCCCTTTCCTCTTTTTTTCCCCATTTCATCCGCCCCCCCACCACTGACCCCCATCTTTTCCTCTGCTTCTTGGACTTTCAGGAATACATCCACCAGCTCTGGATTCCTCACAGGCACTGGTTGCCCCTCCCACATCAACGTCTCCAGCCTCTTCTTGTCCTGTGTTTTCCCCGTAACCTGCTCCCCCCTAAACGACTTGATCAGCCCATCGCATCCTTCTACGATCTCTCCCCGGTGCTTTCCAGAAAGCTCCTTGACAATTGCATCAACATCGTACGCCTTTTCTCTCCCGAGCTCGTGTGCGCAATATCGGATCTCAGGTCCAATTTCGTCGGAAAATAGTATTGCGAGTGCCTGGTCTCTGCTAGTCTCTGCTCTGTCCGCCAGCTCGTCCAGCAAGCTCCTAGCAACAGACAGCTGGATCAGCGCATCCTCGAAATCCTCCCGGTATCGCAGGAATCGACCGTTGACAATGAGCGTATACACAGTCGCCTGAATCAGCGAGGATGCCCTCAAACGGGACGACCCATACAGCGATTGACAGTGTGAGAGAAGTTGCGTCGACCAATGCACCGCACGTCTGAAGCGGCCCGTCGCACTGTGGCGAAGTGTGCCCGCGTGAGTCGCGTTCGCCGGGAGGAGCGATTGAGTAACGAGGTCTTGAGAGTGTGCCCATGCTCGTTCCGCCTCAAATAAAAGGAGCTGCAGACTGTGCAATCATGACAACCCTGTTCGTACGGCAGGACGCACAACACACTCACTGCCCCTCCTTGATGATGCCCGTCGTCAAGGGCGGCAGCTTTTTAAAGTCCCTGCCCCTCCCATGGGTCATCTTGAGCGTCGATCGCAACCGATGTGTTCTATTTCCGCAGTGTTTTCTGTAGCGTGCATAGTCGCTGTATCGAAGTCCGTATGCGCTCCGTTGCTCGTTGGCGAGTTGGAGAGCTGTCCATCGTCATGATCTGTGTGTCGTTCTGCGAGTTACGCCGCATACCTTGGAAAGACATCATTTTGTTGTCGGCCATGAAGTAGCAAGTGATGGTACAATGTATCGCTTACACCACTCCAGAACGCGTGTCCACCTCTCCTCCTCACCTCAAAAATGTCCGCCTCGGAAGACGAAATGCTCGCACCCACCCTCCAAAATATCTTGGACCAGAAATCACTGAAGTGGATATTCTGCGGTACGTCGACCCCATCGCAACACGACCATCCTCATTCGGTCCTCTTCCAGGTGGCAAGGGAGGCGTCGGTGAGTGTTACGGTCCGCAGACTTGTCGCAGGTCGTCATCAATGAACAGGCAAGACCACCACATCCTGTTCGCTCGCCATCCAACTCTCGCTGTGCCGCGAGTCTGTTCTCCTCATCGTAAGCCCTTTCACTCGACGTTTGGTGCACCATCGGACGCTTGCACTCTAGTCCACAGATCCTGCACACAACCTCTCTGACGCCTTTGGTCAAAAATTCTCCAAGGATGCTACCAGGGTTAACGGGTTCGACAACCTATATGCGATGGAGATTGATCCGACGAGTGCGATTCAAGAGATGGTCGAGCAGTGTGAGTCAGATTTTGCATCGTCGCTCGCTCGTGATTTTATTTCGATGTCAGCCGACCAGAACGGTATGATGGGCTCGATGATGCAAGATCTCGCCTTTGCCATCCCGGGCGTCGACGAAGCCATGAGCTTTGCGGAAATCATGAAGTACCATATTCCGTCCCCTTTATCATATACCTGCGCATCCTAACATGCGCGCATCCCGTTAGGCACGTCAAATCTATGGAATACTCTGTCATTGTCTTTGATACCGCGCCGACGGGTCATACCCTCCGGTTCCTGTCTTTTCCTACCGTCCTTGAGAAGGCACTGAGCAAGCTGAGCACGCTCAGCGGCCAGTTCGGGCCCATGATCCGGCAAATGTCGACCATGATGGGCGCGCAGCAGGATTCGCAAGAGGACATGTTTTCCAAACTCGAGTCGATGCGTGCGATCATCAACGAAGTGAACACGCAGTTCAAGGATCCGGTCAGCGTCGCGTCGTCTCAAGCTCCTGTCATTTGTTCAATCTGGGCTTTTAGGACACGACGACGTTTGTCTGCGTGCTTATATCCGAGTTTTTGTCCCTGTACGAGACGGAACGGCTCGTACAAGAACTTACAACCTACGGGATCGACACGCACAACATTGTCATCAACCAGTTACTCTTTCCCAAGAAGTGTACGTGTGTCCTTCTTTCCTCCCTTTGCAGACCCCGACAAATGCGATTGCAATTCCAGTGTCCAACTGCGAGCACTGCAAAGTACGTCAAAAGATGCAACAGAAATACCTCGCGGAAGCATTTGAGCTTTACGATGAATTTTTCCACATCGTCCAGCTTCCACTGCTCACCGAGGAAGTCCGTGGTCCGCAGAAGCTGAGGGAGTTTAGCAAAATGCTCGTGGAACCGTACGTGCCAGTTGTCGACTGAGCGATGCGTCGCTGGTGCCGCTGGACGGGTTGGTGTTGAGGAGAGCTAGGTACATTACTGGTAGTAAGTGTCTGTGTTATTTTTGTATTGCGGCTAGAGGTCGTGATGCAATGCACACTTGTCGCGACATACTATCGTGTAAACCCCACTATAGTCTAGGGACTATTCATTGAACGTTTTTTCTCCTGCTCTTATCTAATAGGTTATTTGGAACTTTCAAGATCAATGATATCGATCTCTGCCCCTTCTATACATGTACCGTTTCATCACTGACGTTCCAATCTAGGAGAGTCTTGACATTCAAGAATTCGTGTCTACATGACCAACAACCGTGATTCAACTTGAATCTTCGAGTTGAGCGACAACTTGTCGACGTGCGATTCTGTTCCGATCTCAATTTGCTCCGCAGTTGAAATCCTTCGTTGCCGCTCGTTGAATCATGACATCCGAAATGAAAACAGGTACGAGTCAAGATAAAGACCGTTATGCCAAAGGCAGCGTGGCGGAATTTTATGATATATATCTGTCCCAATGGAACTGCTAAATTAGCTAGTGATCAAAGAACAGATTCCTCGAGCGATAAATGTTTACGTTCCCAACACTGACCACTGAACTAGATTGACACCCAGATGCTAGTGGAGTATCATGATGCGGCGTTGACGGAGTCGAAGACTCGGGAAGGGTTTTTTTTTCCGTACTGGTATACGTGGAGCTTGACCTTGCTCCTCACTTCGCCTACGAGTATCATGATCATGACAACAAGTCGCGCTCGATAGCGATGTTGTCGCGTTTCGTGATCATGAGAGCTGAGCACACCGTCCTGTACAGGTTGCTCAGAGGGTCGGTAAGCTACTCGCTTGAGCTTTGTTTCCAGGCGGTTTCCAGTGGATCGGTTATGACCTCGTCAAAGTTTTCGTATTTTGCATTCATGTTTTAACCTCGCAAACTTGATATGTATGTATGTACCAACTTTGCTCAAGTCGGGTCACCGGACCTGTTTCAGATCATGTTTGACAGCACCTTCAACGAATCTGTCCACCACGCACGATCGTTCGGAATGATACGAACCCAAACTTTTGTCATGCACGTCGAGACTCCCAGTCTAAGCCTGACGCACAAGATGTTACATCAAATTCCAGGGATCTTTTATTGCACAATGCCATCGCCCGCCTCGTTGGTGTAATGTGCAGGAGGACAATAGTATCCTTCCGGCGGTCCGTCGAATGAAGCGAGCAGACAGCCTATCAACTCAATACGTGTCGCAAGAAGCAGATTTGAAACACTCCAGGTATACGCATACTCTCTGGTATGTTACGGTATAAAATGCTTTGGT
>JBBPUL010001271.1:0-10544 GCA_038094675.1 Spongispora temasekensis
GGATGTATCTTCATAGTGTGTGAACCAAATCACATGACCCTGGGGACAATGTTGTAGCCAAGGGTTTGTACTTTATTTGTTCCCACCAAAGCGAAGTAGAATTCCCACGAGTGATTGCGGGGCGCTTCGCGCCCCGGTTTGGGGTTAGGCATTGCAACAGTTTTGCACTTCACTGTAGGGTGTAGCACAAGCGATGTAACTCCAGCTTGAGCCTACTCGAGATAGCAATCTATTGTGTCTTTGACCCTCTCGCTCCCCTCTGCTCTCTCCTCGTTTCACTTGGCCTCGCAGCATCTTCGCTCGAGGATACTCTTTCTTCGTCTTCGATGTCACTACATACTCGCCAAGGCAGAGTAGTGACCAGTCTCTGTGCATTGCGCATAGGACCTATGCCCCTTGTCTTCACCTCGCAGCTTTAGGTTGCGCATCGAGTCTACGGCTGACACTACCCATGCCTGTCATAACAGGCCACTATAGGAGTCCACCATTCAATGAGTTCATCTATGGTATAAGCACAAGCACAGACTACATAATTCAATAGGAATCTATTTTGACCAGCATAGCACATGCACTGGGCCCAAGAATGATTGTACTTGTTTGACTGATTGCAGTCATGGCCAATCTGCAATAGCACTTATTTTCAATTTTTGCATACTATCTACCCTGTTTTTAGATACTCTGACTCATACAACCATATCCAGATAGTCAATGGAGGATTTAAAGAAGAAGCATTTGAAAGGTTTGCAGTATAAATTGTTATCTCATAAGATTTGCAAAACTTCATGGAATTTCTCAGCATGCTGAGCATGAGATAAACCAGTCATAAAAACAATAAGATCATCCAAATAAGTGCCAGTATCATTATAGTGCTCATGGAATAAATCATCCATCATAGCTTGGAATGTGGCCAGTGCATTCTTGTAACCAAAATACATGATGAGGGATTCAAAGGAGCCAAAAGGAGTGACAAAGGCACCTTTTCATTCATCACCTTCTTTCATATGAATATTCATATATCCCCAGTGAAGGTCCAGCATGGTGAACATGTCAGCACCATGAAGCCTGTCAACCAGTTGATCTATATAAAGAAGTGGATATGCATTGGTGACTGTTCCCTCATTTAAATATTGGTAGTCTATAATGAGTCTCCTTTTTTGGGTATAAAGAAAACCAGCACCATTTGAGGTAATTTAGAAGGCTGAATGTATCCTTTTTCAAGCTCTGCATTGAGGAAGGTATGAATCTCAGATAATTTAGTCTGAGACATGAAAATGACTTTGCCTTTCCTGGGAATGAAATCAGAGTGCAATTCTATTACATGATCCCAGTTTTTTGTAAATGCATGCAAGTAGATTCCTGCTCTGAGAAAACATCCAAGTAATTATATAACTCAACTGGGAGTTCTGTCTTTAAGCTTTCTTGTTCCATCAAGAACAAAGTGTGCATAGATAAATTAGATGCTCATTGATTACAAGCATCTCTACATCTATCAAATGACATTGAATGCTTCTTCCAATCTATGGAAGGGTTATGGTGTGCTAAAAACTCATAGCCTAGAAATACTGCATTCATAGCTAAATTAAAAATGTAAAGCATCAATGGGAATGTGTGTGCTGTATTATTTCCATCTTCCATATATGCCATGATTTCACAGTAGTGGCTTATTCCTCTACCCACATTTGCTGATCCATCCATATTATGTACTTCAATAGATCTATTGAGTTGCTTGCATGTGATGGCATTGGCCATGACAAAACCTTGGTTGATAAAACAGTGGGTTTCCCCACTATCAACTAAAGCAGATACTCAGATTGAAGATCAATCTTGCCTTTGTAGTTTTAACTCCACTTCTAGAGCATTGGTGCATAGTGCCATGTCTTATACAGCATGATTCAGATATGCTCAGGAATTTCATAATTTATTTTTTCTGGGATTTCTGTAAAATTAAGTACCCAATGTTTTTTTGGAGGGGCTGAGCCTAATTGGGACTTCATGGTGGAGTAGTTGTCTGGTAGGCTACCACATTGAGATGACAGTTTGTGTGCAGGAAATGATTTAGGCTGATAATGTTCATCTTCAGCCATTTTTTCCAATTCTCTCATATTAAACATGGGATAATTATATGAAGAAGATAATGATAGATTATTGATGACTGGTTCCAATTCTTCCCAGTCATCCTCTTCTACTATATCATGGTACATGTCAAGAAAATCTAAAACTGGTAAATAGTCTGAAACACTATTTTTTGATTTATTTATTTTATTGTAAGGAACAGATGTAGTAGTAAAAAAAATATTGTCTGAGACCACTGACATCCTCATATCAGTGGTTGGCATCAAAAACCCACTTTGGCCTTATTTTCAGCAGTAATCTTATCATGCCAGTAGGCCTCAGCTTCTTTTGTCATCCAAGCTTAATGGTGTGAAAATGGTTGTGCCACTGCTTAGGGTGGCATAGGAGAAAATGCACTTTGGGGGGACAAGGTCTGCATTGGACCTTGGGGCTGTGCCAATGATTGTGTGCAAGCCTCATACAAAGCTCTGTTGTAGGAGCAGTGAGAGGAGTTTGTGGGACATATTGCCTATATGTGGCCCAGGTGTTGACATCCAAAACATATACAGGTATCTGGTGTTCTTGGGTTTGGAACATCTTTTGATTGACATCCATGGACATGCCTACACTGGGTTGTGTTCCAGTAGGCATGAAGTGAGGGGTGACTGGAGGATGAGGGAGTATATGTGGACCGATCATAAGACTAGTTGTAGAGTGCATTAGAATAATGTTTTCATATTTTTTTAAATTTATTTTTGTGTATGCTTCTATGTTCCCTTCAATGTCATCAACCACCAGCTCTTTTGCCACATGGAGTTTGTGCTCCATGTGGATTTTGTAGTTGACAGCCCTTTTTAGTATATGGACTGCCTTGCCTACTCCACACTTAGCATCTGTATAGAGACTGGTAAAGTCTCTAATGAAGGTGTGGAAGTCACTTCCTTGTTTTAAATTTAGCAGCTTTTTATATTATTTATGCTGCAGTGAATCTATTATAAAATATTTTTTGATTGCCATTTCAAGATCAGCAATTGATGGCCAATCATCAACATCATCTTTCTCTGTGAACATCTCTAGCATTTAGACCACAAACTGAGCAGCATTGCCAGTCATATGGCATAGGACAGCATAAGCTGCTTTTCATTGGTCGAGGTTCTTGACCTTTAGGTACAGTTTCATCTTGACCCACCATAGATGGTACATGGAGGGTTTTGGATGGGGGAGTGGCTTTGTGAATTTCAAAGAAGCATTCTAAGAGAAAAGGAGGAATGTTGGCAGCCTTGAGTTGAAAACTGGTGTTGCCAGTCCAATCCCAGTCTGTTTTAGGGGCAATCTTTCAAATGGCAAGATACTTATAGTTGATCATACACATATACTAAAAAATGACCTGCTTGCCACTACCATGAAGAGGGCTCCACAGGGATTTTGTCTCATGGGAACAAGTCTTATATGCTGGCTTGAGACTGAAGAGTCAGAGGGGGAGAACCAGGGAACTGCCTGGCTATGGCTAATGATTTAGTATGCTGAGATTGTGACTTTCACAGAAGATATCACAATTCTGCTACTTTGCATGGGTAGTACCACTGCACTGACCCACTATGCACTAAGGGATTGATCTTTGTTTCTTGGTGGCTAGACATGTCCTCTTGAATGAGGTCTATGCTCTAGCAATGTGAATCAAGTATTGCATCAGACAAACACAGCTTAAACAGTTTGGTTTTGAAGTTATTGTTTCCAAGCTATCATGGGGCAACTGTACTCCAAACAGAGTAATTATCACTTTATGCCTGTGAATTAGCTTTCTGACATATATATGTAACAATGACAAGTGGTGCTGTGGATACTGCATGCAAATAAAATTGAGGAGGAGGTATGGGGCAGCTTCGACCTTATGAAGTGACCAAAGTGAATGCTAATGGATATAATCCTCAGCCTTAACTATGAATAGAAAAACTAAGAGTGGGGGACTAAGACTTTGGTCAAAGACACAAGAGGTCAAAGCTGGGGCTCAGCTTGACTCTTGGCTGCTTTATATATATTCTACTAAATTAAATACATGAGGTAGTCTAGACTATGACATCATAAATAAGGAGATAAGAGATGTCATCATGTCACATGATGGGTCTAGCCTTCTGACATCATATTACATAATCATGTGTGTATTACCAGAATATTTGAGGAAAGAAAAAGAGTTTGGATATTGTGTTTTTGGGGCATTTACAACAAATTCAAGAATCTTAGGTTACAAAATGTCTTGGCTAGTATGATATCACTAGTGACACAGCTGAGCATGAGCTGAATCAAACTGCAAGGGTACAAACTAAATGAAGACAGTAGCTCAGAGTTCGATACCAGCCCTCATGTTGTAAATGCTACAAAAATACTATATTCAAACTCTTCTCATTTCTACAAGCATTTCAGTAATGTACATAATGTACATTTGCTTATGTAATATGACGTCATAAGGCTAGACCCATAATGTGACATGATGTCACTTCTTATCTCCTTATCTATGACATTATAGTCTAGACTACTGCATGTTAGACACATGTAGCTCAGTAATACCTCATGTATTTAATTTAGTAAAACATATATAAAGTGGCCAAGAGTCAAGCTGAGCCCCAGCTTCAACCTCTTGTGTCTTTTACCAAAGTCTTGAGCCTCCATCTATTCCTTTTTGTCATAGTTGAGGCTAAGGGTTGTGATCAGATGTATACCACTTTGGTTACTTCATTAGGTCAAAGCTGCCCCATACCTCCTCCTTGATTTGACCTATGCATGGTATCTGCAGCAAAGCTTTCATCATTACACATGTTCAGAAAGCTAATCCACAGGTGTGAAGTGGACATTACTCTATTGGAAGCATGTTGCACCATGATAGCTAGAAGAAACTCCTATACAAAACATTTTGTTATACAGTGGTCTGCCATCACTTCAGTTCACTTTGGTAGGGCTTTGACCTCATTTGAGAGGACATGCCTACTCATCAAAAAACAAGGATCAATCCCTTAGCATATAGTGGGTCAGCACAGAAGTACTACCCATGTAAAGTAGCAGAATCCTAGTCTCTTCTGAAAGATCTGCAGTCTCAGCATACTAAAATGTTAGCTGTATCCAGGCAGTTCTCCAGTTCCCCCCTTTTTTGACTCTCTGGTCTTGAGCTGGCATACTTGAAGACTCATCTTCGTGAGATAAAACCCTGTGGTGCCCTCTTTATTGTAGTGGCAAGCAGTTTTTTTCCCCCTTTAGTATATATGCATGATCAGTTATAGTTTCTCACCATTCATAAGATCTCCCTGAAACCTGATTGGGATTAGACTAGAAACACAAGTTTTCAGTTAGAAGCAGCCAACATCTCACCTTTTTTTATATACTTGAATCATTCTTTGAGGCTCGCAAAGCCACTCCCCCTTCTGACAACCTCTATGCCACCTCTGTTTTTTTTTTCTATTCCCTTCCCTCCACCCATAAATCAAGATGTCATGAGAATCCAAGATCAATGACTTGACAGACCAATTCTCTTCCCTCCAGTTGGAATTTGACCAGAAAACCAAATCAACATTAGGAGATGCTGGAACATGGGATGACAACAAGACAACCTTTCATTTATGGTGGGTTAAGATGAAGCTGTATCTCAAGGTCAAAGAATTTGACCAATGAGAAGCAGCCTATACTGTTCTATGCCATATGATTGGTAGTGCTGCCAAATTCATGGTGCAAATGTTGGAAACATTTGTGGAAGTTGAAGACGTCAATAAATGGCTGTCAGTAGCTGATCTTGAAATGGCTATCAAAAAATAAAATATTTCATGATAGACTCACTTCAGCATAAGTCATACAAAAAATTGCTGAGTTTAAAACAAGGAAGCAACTTCCACACTTTCATTAGAGACTTTACCAGTCTTTATGTAGACACTAAATGTGGAGCAGGTGAGGTGGTCCATATTCTAAAAAGGGCCATTAATTACAAAATTCACATGAAGCACAAACTCCATGCAATAATAGACCTTTTGGCAGATAACATCAAAGGGCATATCATGGCCTATATGGCCATAAATAAAAAATATGAAAATATCACCCTGACATGCTCAATGACAGGTCTCACAATTAGTCCCTACCTGCTTCCATGCCCCCCAGTCACCTCTCATTTCACACTCACTGGAACACATCAGTGGACTTCGGCCGGTCTCGCCCGGTGAGATTGGGACCACACGGGTTGGATCCCCGTGTGGCATCACAAGGGAACGACTAAATCAGGCTAGACCTACAAAAGTGGTCAGCTGCGTTGGCTCGTGGGTGGGAGCACACCCCTTATGGGTCCCTGCTGGTTACTACTGACTGGGAACCCTCCCCCTTCCCCACCCTCGTTCACCCATTTAAAGGCAAGCCATGGCACGGAGGGTCAGTGCGTCCCACTTCCACTCTCGCGCTTTTACTCCCTCTGTGCAAGCCCTTTTGGCTAGTTCCCTACATGACTCTTTGGTAGGCATGGCGGTAGGGGTAGCGGTAGCCCCCTGACGAGAGCTTTCGCGGGCTCGAAACCGCTGCCTAACCCACCCCCCTCTGCTGTCACTCCCACACCGTGCTGAGCACAGCCACCCCTATCGCGAGTCCAGATCTTCGGAGATGGACGCCTGGCGGGCGGTGGACACACAGAGTAATTACCTTAGTTCCCTCTCTCGTACACTGACTATGCACCAGATACCTTTGGTACCTGGTCCACCCAACTTGGTGCTGGTGCACTCATGGACATTGATAGAAAGATGTTCCAAAATCCCCAGACCCAAGACACTCATATGTGTTTTGGCTGTCAACAGAAAGGACACATTTGGGCAATATGTCTGACAAATCCTTTTCACCACCCCTGCAACCAAGCTTTGTATAAGGCATATGCACAGTCATTGGCATAGCCCCAAGATCCAACACAGACCTTGCCCCCCCCCTGAAGTGACCTAGAACAGGACACAACTGTTGGCCTCTGACTAACCACAAAGAAGAAGGAACTGAGGATGGAGGACCGCAACTTAGGTCACAAAGACACAAGAGGTCAAAGCTGGGGCTCAACTTGACTCTTGGCCTGTCTTATATATGTCTACTACTATTAAATACATGAGGCATGACTAAGCTACATGTGTCTAACATAAGGCAGTCTAGACTACTGACGTCATAGATAAGAGATAAGGGTTCAGACCTGTGACATCATTGATGATATCATATCACGTGATCAGTCTAGGGCCCTAGTGTTGCCATGGTCCCAGTTTGCCAGCGGTTCTAGACCAAAACTGGTAATAGTTCTGAGCACCATAGACCAGACTAAGCGACAGAGAAACCCGGTCACATCAAAACCATCACAAACTGTAGTTCCAGTCCTCAAACTGGTTTGTCATTGTAACTGGGTGAAAAAACAACAGGAATCATTCGGCCTGGATTGGTCATGTATGACACTGATATCATTTACTCGCCATCAACTCACTCACTCACTCAATCAATTGAATTTGACTGACCAGCACCTCAGAGTCACAGACTCTACGATGCGGAGCTATTCGCCGCAAAACTTTTCCAACCCCCTTGTGCATCACTGGTATTTTATTTTCCTTTCCCCTCCTGCAAAGACATTTACTTCTGCTTTCCTGACTGCGTATGCATGTGTGCCTTCAGTATCCCTTCACTGGCTCCCAGCGCACTCCACTCTCTCCTCATTCAAATCATTGGATTCAGACAGTACACAGCAGCACAGCATGATCTACTGACAGAACTATATGGACCACACTACTGCATTTCATCATTGTCAGCAACAGAGGTGGATTGTATCCAGTCACGAGGGCAACAAGGCGCACATCTCCTACACAGCTGTGAAGCATGCAGATGCTGGATGCATATGTCGGTGCATAGGAAGCTTAATGGACCCTTGGAGTTGTGTTCACGAAGGTTATATCATTTTTGCATCTCATCCAAATCTGAATATCTTTTGTAGATACATTTAGTATGACATGGTTTATTCTGATCTAATGCTCTTCCAGATCATTATAATTCATTAGGATCCTACAAGATATCATACGGTGGATCATGGGAGTGACGTATTACAAATCATCTAATACCTTGTATATATAAAATGGAGTACATGGTGTTTTGTGTACCATGAGCCACAACTCAGGCATACGCATAGCATCGGCTACAGCAACTTGACGAAGTTATCACAAATAGCAAGTATCGTCATTCCAGGAGTCCCAACATGCCTGCAGTTTGGATGAAACCAAACAGAGGTGCCACATGTTAACCAACAGTGGCCTGAACTAAAATGTATTCATTCAGGAGTGAAGCAGAAGATTATACATTGTTCACAGTTTCAGCCCCCCACTTACATCAAGACAAGAGTAACCAACTCAAGCCTGCAAGCGAGCGGGGCACGGTGAAAACACTGCATAACGAAGATGGGCAGGATAAAATAGGTAGTGGTTCACTACTTGACTACTGACACTGATCTGATTTGCATCTCTAGCCCAGGTCCTCTCACACCTCCCCGACTTACTCCTTGATACAGTCCAAGTTTGTTACACTGTTACTGTCTTATGCAAAGTCTCAACTTCATTATGTCAGGTAGTCCATCAATTCACACCCGACAATTTCATGGATTTGTTGGTGGCATTCACAGAGGAACATCATATAAAGTAAGTCGAGTTCGAATTTGGAAGCGTTCATATTAACAATTGCTTCCTTCGCTAACAGGGTCATTTACATCGACGATGCAGAAAAACTTATAATCATGAAGCCATCATCCACACATGAATTGTTCATGACAACTCTGGACCGCATCATTGGTTCCTTTACTCACAACATCGGCCAGGATAGAGATATTTACAATTTAAACAACAGCATGAATAAGCCGCTCTTCTACACCAAGTGCGATGGGTCCAGGGGAAAAGCGATCCCCGATTTTCAGCTCGTGATTGAGAACAACTCCGGTCAAGCACCAGGAGATCCTTTTATCCTGAAGCGGATTGGAGAAGTCACATTCACTGTCCTGCCTTCTGACACCCATGCCCACCTGAAGCAAATTGTTCAGTCTCGACCCACGCTTGATCTGGCATTCATGATCACGATCTATGAGTCCCCAAAATGGGCGTCTCCATCTGGCACAGATGTTGCAAAGAACTTGCGCTCCAGACCCCTCCTCATATACAAGGAATTTATGCCACCTATTGCCAACAATAGCTTAGGGCCCGTGGTCATGGATGAGTTCACCTGGATTTCCATAACACGAGTAACCGTAGAGGTGTACCTTCGTCGCCCCGATGGTGCTCTCACCATCGATGTTGACCTTCAAGATGAATTCACGGCCTTTGGGGTATGTGATTACTCTATGTCATTTGTTGTGTTGATTGCTTCTCAGGAACTTTATCCGACCCAAGATCTGTCGAGGGTCGATTCACTCATCAACAGCACTTCCAGACATCTCAGGGCATTGCTCATCGCCGAGATGGAGGCCAGTCAGGCAGACAATGAGCTCGTTGAATGGGTTCATCGGCCCACGGAAACGTTGCAGATACCCTGGAAGTCTGTGCTTCAGTCATTCCGAACGGCCGTGGGAATGGCCGCACACAAGCGTTATAATGAGTGGCACACTGCTACCAAGTGCAAGCTTAGCGCTTCTGCCAAATCATCTCACAAGAAGCAGAGGTGCGTGCATGAGGATCCAGATGCTGTTCCACAGGAAGCTGGGTCGGCGGTTAACAAGCCAGTGCAGTGGCTTGGAGAAGCGGGCAAGGGGTCCATCGCAACCCTGGTGACCAATCGGAATCTGTCACAGGCTGGTGGTCGGTATATGTTTACTGTATTGTGCATGGCTCGCTAGACTGTCTGATTATGTAATCTGATATCAGAGTCCACGGTCGGTGACATTGTCTCATACTTTGACAATAGTCCCTTCAAAGCTTGAAGTCATCGATCATCATGCACACGGCTGAACCGTTGAACTTTTAGATCAAGATATAATCATTGTGTCTATTTGTTGATACTTACCATTTGCGTGGTTGTCGGCCAATCCTCGTAAGCATGAATTCTCTTCCGAGCACCTGTTTTCCAATGACTCTTCAAAACATGTGTTCGTTGCCGAGCCACTGCACCTCAAATCGCCTCTTCAATTTCGTTCTGGGATCAGCCTAAAGGCGACAGAAAAAACACACGGTTGGTGTCCCTCTTTCTACTCCTCTACTCCTCACTCTCATGGCACGAAAAGCAAAAACTCAGGCTAACCAAGATCCTTCGGAGGCCACACTTGCACCCTCGACGCCCAGACAAGGAGGTCGGGCCAAACGGGTTACCCAGAAAGCGGCAGCAGCTCAAGTCATTGCTCACTCTGCACATCGATCCCGCTCTGCACGCATCCCAGACTTGCATGATGAGGGCGGGGAGGAAATAGATATTGAAGGAGAGCTCACTGGGGATACTGAGTCAGAGACTGATGATGTCGACGATAACATTCCTAGGGCTCG
>JBBPUL010001273.1:0-10531 GCA_038094675.1 Spongispora temasekensis
TAGGAACACTATGAGACACTATGAGAGCACTATGAGAGCACTATCCATATGGGACCTCACTATGAGCACTATGGTACTGTCCAGCACTGTCCAGCACTGTCAAGTTACTCCTGATTTTGCTGATGTCGACACTATTCTCAAGGATTTTTCCACACATATCCCCACCCCTGAGTCCCTGTCTGTTTCTCATGAAGTCTTTGAGAAATACTACCCCTCGTTTCTCATCAACCACACTATGCAGATGGTCCCTCTCTACGATCAGATCACCAGAAAATGGAACTGGCCCCTGCTTTCAGGGAATGCTGCCCTGGCAGAAGCTACCAAGACCGCAGATGGATCTGATCCCAGTGGTCAGGCAAAAGTCCTTGTAGCTGCATTTTTCAATACTGTCACCCCCGCTATGGCCCTGCGCATAAAGTCACAGCTGAGAATGGACGATGGAGAGATTCCAGTGCCACACCGTCACTAGTTGGGGTCTTTCGGTAACCGCCACCTGCCAGGTGCTCCTGATGGTGCCAGTGCTATGACCACCACCCGGATCTCATACTGGTAGAATCGGTGAACTACACCATCCAATCGCTCTCGTGGGCAGATCCTGTAGTACTCGCTGAGTACACAACCAAGAAATGGACTCGCTTCAGTCATCTCACCAAAACCCTTCATATCAAGTCCTACCTCGCTTTTCTCGACCAGCCTTGGCGATGCTTCGTTCTCTGCATATCTCTATGCAAACAAGAGATGCATACCCATCTGTATGATCACTCCGGACTTTGCATTAGTCACCCTTTTGACATCCATAAAAATCTACAACAATTTCTCAATCTCATTGCTGCCGTTGCATTTGCCGATAGACCCTGCGTCGGCTTCGATCCTACGATCATTATACATCCCACTTCTTTTGCTCAGACTGACTCCACACCAGATACCTGTGTATGAACCAATGAGAGTCTCATCTCCTATCTGTGAAGACGAGGAAGGGGAGGCGAGAGTCCTGGCTTGCGTTATTGAAGGGAAGGACAGAGTCTCGGTGAATATTGATGCCGGAATCACACTCGGTGTCAATATACTGCCCACCATGAACTGTATTGATATTATCCTGCTCACCATTACAATGCTACCCCAGATTGGACAAATCGAGGTGAAGCAGAATTCGTACGAAATAATCAAAGTCCTTTTCTCATCGCCAGGTTTTTTAGGACGCGGCACTATCATTTACCTTGTTTGCCACCAAAGTCAGGCATACATCATCAAGGACCATTGGGTCAAGAATGTAGGGAATGAGAAGGTGATGATGGAGGCTATGAGGGGGGTTGCTGGGGTGCCCACTATGGTGGAATATTGCCGAGTGGAAATATCGGAGGATATAGTCAACTGGACCACTCGCTATCATGAGGAGCGGCATCACGAGAAGATGAAGGATGACAGGGTACACGTCCGAACTGTCATGGATCTGTGTGGATGATCCATACTGAGTTTCTGGTCAATCCGTGAGCTTGTACAATGTGTCAGAGATGTCCTCCAAAGTAAGTGTGTCACTTTTCCTTCTTTTCACTCTCAACTCAAGTTCGTACTGCATTCAGTTCAAGCAGAAGCTGTCGGAAGGAAGATCCTTTATCATGACACAAGCCCTTCTAATATCCTCATTGAAGATCTCGAGGATGGAGTTCATGGAATGCTGATCGACTGGGAGTTTTCCATAGAGAAGACTGCCAGAGAGAGGTATAGCATGGGTGGTATGGTAAGTGATGTTTGTCCACACACTCTAAGTCTATTCAACTGCATTTAGGGTACCATACCATTCCTGTCAATATCACTCTTAGCACAAATATCTCAGGAGCTTCAAAGTCACGCAAATGCTTTTTGCAAGGATGGTTTTGTTACTTTGGTAACACTTAGCACCAATGAAGACTTCACCATCAAACATATGGCCAGGGACGACATCGAATCCCTTTTCTATATCCTAATTTGGATCACAGTGCTCTACGATGGCCCGGGTGGTTAGGAATGGAAGGACTTTGACTTTCGCAACTCCATCCTGGCAGACTGGATGGAGAGTACGATCAACAGCAACTTGAGCATGGCGCACCATGCCAAAGTAGCCTTGATCTTGTGAGATTTCGACTTCGCAGACCATGTGGCACCTTACTTCCATGTCTTGATTCCACTTCTTGCAGAATGGCGTGAATACTTCCGAAACACAATTTTCCATTGAACGAAGGTCAAATTCAAGGAAAGTTTGTCAATTTTGGACAAACATCTCCAGGACCTCCCCCCGGACGACAAAGAATACACTAAGAGAAAGGGGACTGAAACACTTCGCTTGTCATTGCCACAACCCAACTCTCAGGTAGTGCTAAAACTCGAGTCAAACGCTAATGGGAAGTGGCAGCAAAACGTTCGAAGCATGGGCGATAGACCCACTAAATACTGCAAATGTTTGAGGGGTGGAGCAGTGTAGTTCTCTGTTTGTACTAGTCTGTAAGCGAGTTACCAACAACTATATTTGGTTTGATTTGCCTTTTCCTGCTTTTTACCTTCTCCTGCCTTGCCAATGCACCCTCGACATAGAGGTACTAGGATCAAGCATTTAGTGGACGACAATGAAGACCCTCACTGTTCCGTGAAGAAACGCAAGCATGTGCCTCAGTCCGATCCAGCTGCAACAACTGCCGAGGGTTTGCAGTCACAGTCATGTCCTGCAAGAACTGGGGCAGGTTCAGGAGGGCGGATTACTCAATTGGAGCAGATTGGTGCCGGTCTAGAGTCATTGCCAAAACATAACCCACACACAATGCTTGCAGATGATGTCCAGCCGAATCCTCTTGCTCCTGCGTCACTCAAGGGTAATGTTCAGAAAGGGGTATGTATGGTTCGTTTTCGGTCAGATTTTCAACTCCTAATCACATTATAGAAATCTTCAAAACCGGATCCGATTGTGAAGTCCCCGAAACATCAGGAAGCCAAGAAGGTTAGTGCTATGCTACACTGTTGAGTTGAGTCGATTACAATCTCTACCAGCCAGATACAGTGCCAAAACCCCATTTCATGATAAATTTGGGTGACAGCAAGTTCAGTTTTCGCACCTCCCCATGTATCACCAAACGAACATCGCAGCCTGCACTGTCCCCCTCTGGTTCTGGAATTCAAAACCGCCCACCATGTACTAATGGAGATACGTATACTGCTGCTCTGCTCTATCGACCTTCCGCCACTGGTTCCTCAACTATTGCAGACACCAGCCAATATCTTCCCTGACATTCGGAACAAACATCTACGCAAAGTGGTGTCTCACATCAGAGTCAAGGCATTGGGCATCGGATTCGTCCACCATGTCCTAACAAGCCCTTGTCCATTGTTCCATCAGTGGAACAATGGGATGTCAATGGTGATGAAGACCGGTCTGCTGATGATGAGGAAGTTGGAAATGATAGAGAGGATGAGGAGCTGTATGGCAGTGATGATCATCGACACGACAAGGCCACCGGTTTGTTTATCGATGTTTGGCATTGACCTAGGATAACGTGACACACTCTAGCGGACTCAGGCTTCTTCCATGAACTAAGAGGTTGACAGGTAGTCTGCCATAGATCGCTACCATCTGACCACAAGTTCACATTCTCTCACGACGAAGATGATGGAGATGATGAGGCCCTTTTAAGGAGTCCCACAGGTCAGGATGTCAATGACACTGTCAACATCTTAGAGAGGCACCAGAACCACAATGGACAACCTCATGCCCCCAATCCAGCCACACTTGCAGGGGTCCATAACCAATCCAAGTCCATTTCTCCGGATGCAGAAGGTTACAATGCTCCAGCTGGACCAACGGTGATCCCTCGTTGCTGTCGTCGTTGAGCACCTGATGAATCCACACCTCCGAACCAGCTTGGACACTATTCTCCAATCTGGAAGGATTGTTTAGAAGCTGCCAAAGTTGAGTGTAGGGTTGTTCATGCACTCTCTAATCCATGGCCCAGGTTATAGGTGGATCTCGAGAATTCAATCATGGATTGTCTTACAACCATCGTCATGGAAAAAGTGAATGCGGGATCTGCTTTGAGCCTGATTTGTACCCACATTAACCATCTACTGGCACTGACATACTTCCAAAGGTTATTGGCTGGAGAAAAAGATATATATGGTGAAGATGGTACGTCATGTGTTGTACTTCCCTGCTCATCATCCATCATGGCTGCTGCAGCTTTATGAGGATATGTCTACTTGGCGGTCAGAGATCAAGAAGTGGCAATTGTAGCAGCCCCTCAACTTTACGACCTGATGTCTGCTCCAAGGGTAGAATGTCCTGATCCTGTTTCTTTCATGCAGAATGCTGCTGTTGCACTGCTCAAAGAATCCAAGTTTCTCCGTGATGGCCATAACAAAAATGTATGGTATTGTATTATTATTTCATGTGGTTGTATATTCTGACCAGGTCGATAGGGAAGAACCAAAAATTTCGCACATCTGGCACTCAAGGAAGTCGTTATCAAGTTTTTTTATACTGGCGCCTATCATGTCGCACATATCTGTGCTGATGATTTTCGGACCTCCATTCTCAAATTCTGTCCTGCACTTGCAGCAACGGCCGTGAGCTATGTTGACATGTTCATGTTCATGCCATACTATATCTGACCAATAACAGCTTAATTGTGTCTTAGATGGCTACACACTGACTGGTATGGAGGATGCATGTCCTAAATTCTCAGTCAAGGCATATTCATCGATTTACCATGGAATTATTTTGCTCATTGAAGCCACTCTCGAGAATGGTTACTATGGCCCATGTCTTGCAGACCAACTTGCGAGATGGGCATGGGAAGGCTGGTATATGTTTCTTGTCACATATTTTCACAATTTAAATGGTTGTCGTGTATTAGGGTGGCGTTGCAGCACATTGATACAACAATACAGCATCATGATCATCTCCAGATTACTTTGGATTAGTAATCATGTAGTAATTAAGTTTCGTGAATGTGATAATCAATTGTTTTTCATTTGCAGTGTAATGTCAGTAATTACAAAATGTTATTGCCCTAAGTCTCTAGAGATCCATAGCTAGAGATCCATAGAGCCTCTAAAGTGCCAGAGACTCAGTTTCCTAGACATCTACAGGCTTTAAGGATGTTGTAGAAGCCCAAGTTCCCTAGAGTTCCCCAGCTCACAAATGGTGGCCCTAGTAGTATAGAGCCCAAGTTACCTAGAGGTCCACAAGGTTTCCAGGATTGATAAAATTCAAGTCTTCTAGAGATGCTTAACAACCCAATTCACACTAGACCTGATAGGCCTCCACAGAGCCACAGACCTCCACAGACTCCTCCAGACTGGTCTACTTTTCTACAGTTCCCTACAGATCTCCACAGACTCCCATAGACTTCTCCAGAGCCACAGATTTCTAGAATCACAGAGAGACACAGAGCCTCCAGACTTTGGGTAACTAGATAGTGCTGTCCAGACCTGTCAAGACTGGACCAGCCTGGGGGCTCCAGTGTTCTGTCCGGAACTGTCCAGCACTGTCCAGAACAAAGGGATTTGCTGATGTTCTGAGTCCAAATCACCTTCCTCCAGGCGCCGCTGCAAGTTTCTGATTCTTGCAAGTGCAATACGGTATTCTAGGGCATTAAGATCAGTCAGCAACTGATGTTTCATTGAAGATCGGGGCATGGTAGTGGGAGAGCGAGAGCATCGAGCTCAACAAGTGTTGTGATTGGTTAGCCACGTCGCAGTTTTCATCTTATCTTCGGCGCCAATCTCTTATCTTATCTTATCTCGTACAGTGCCTATCTTATCTGTAGGCCTAGACTGGTATCACGTGACCTATGACGTATGGTCTGGACCATGACGTCACCGTGACATCACTGCTGACTGATGCATGACATCATCATGACATCATCGTTACTAAGTAGCTTTAGGGTAGCCCTTTAGTACTTGGTCCGTGCACGATAGTCAGTAGTATATAAGGTAGCGTACTTGTGGTAGTCGCTCCCCAGTCCTATATTACAAGTGTTGTTCTGTTATAGGGAGACTCTTCTCTAAGACAACCTCCTTCGCCCACATCGACGACACGACCGGATAGCCAACACCGGTCTGCAACCTCTGTGCGCAAGGACATCAACCCAACGCCGCTCATCTACGACGACCGTCGGTATCTCTTCCTCATCCCCTCTCATTCGAGTCCACCGTTACACGTGTACTCTCACCCTCACTCGAATCTAGGTTAGGTTGCATCAACAAGTGATCATCTAATTTTACCCATCTCGTTCTGCTGAATCCAATCATACTATTTTAACTTCGTTCAATCAAATGTTGTGTTTGGACTTAGAATATTCAGCGAGAAGTATTATATAATGAGGGATAGTCCAGCCCGAAGCCTTGGCATGATCGGAATGCGAATTTAGTTGAAATCTTTAGTTGGACAATAGCCTGGATGAGTACCACTATTAAATAATTAAATAATTATTGTAGTGAATTTGTGCACAAACAGCATCCACTGTCACTGTATTTAATTAGCTTGTTGCTTTGTTGTCCGTTCGTTTCAACTGCTCCATACACCACCATGGATCAGCTCAAGCTCACTTGTTGGATTCGTTCTGATAGTGCTACAGTGATCTTCCTGGTTGATATCTCAAAGACAAAAACTGTATATGATCTTCAAGAGGCAATCAAGAACAAGAAAGTAGCAACTTTTCACGAAGTGGACGCAGATGCTCTCACTCTTTACAAGCCCAAGGATTTCGTATCCAGACCCTTTGACAAGAGTTTGGGAGATTTCATTCTTTCGAAGCATGCGGATTTATTGGAGGCCATTGATAAGTTGTCAGACGTATTCTTGGAGCACCCACCCAAGTATCACATCCATATCATAGTGGGTAAGCAACAGAGGGGATCCAAGCTGGCTCTCGCAAATGATCTTACTTTTTCTTCTTCAGATGCGCCGTCGATAATCTATTGTACGTTATGAGGGACGACCCTTGAGGACAGCTGTCCAATCCAAATCCAACCGGGCGAGAAGATCGTTCAGTTGCTACCCCGCATCAAGGTCGCATTCTCAGAACTGAATGACATTACCATCTCCCAAATATGCGTACACAAGATATCTGCGGATGCGAAAGATATCCAAGAGAGTTTGAACAGCATTAATGATGGTGTACGACTTCTAGGCACCGCTTTGGCCCCCTATTTCCTCGATGTGCCGGTCCTCGACCCTTTACGGGTTGCTGTCGACGTCTCTCGAACTACATGTAAGTTGACTGTATTGTCTTCCTGATACGTTCTGATTCCTGGATGTCAGGGTCATCGAAGCCTCCCTCGGTTCAGCACTCGGGCTCTGTGGGAACGGATCCAATTGCAGAAGCACGAAAGGGTTTCATCCAAGCGCATGCTCAAAATAAGAAATCACCCTCTGAGAATTCAAAACCTGCAGCGTTTCGTATAACGCAAGGACAGCACCCAACTTGGATAGGCTGTGGTCATCCTCGTGACCCAGAAGAACTCATTCCTGTGACTCTCTTGCATTCGGTCTTTAGCCAGTTCGAAGACGACTGCCACACAGGAATAATGGAAGTAGAAGATAACCAGTTCGCTGGAATGCTAGCAGATGTCATGACGGCCATCTACGAAAATGAATCCCAATGTGTAAAAGAGGTTCAGGAGGTGTTTCTACAGTTTTCTATCCACCTCAACAAAAGAGTCTCTGGAACGAGATATTCGATTGATTCTTCTGTCTCTGTCGGGGAAGGCCTTCCGCCTTACTTCATCGGTGAATTTAAGAACGAGATGGGATCCTCTACCTCGGAGCCATATGTGCAAGCTATTTCGTACTACTTGGAGGCAATGAAGATCTGCACTGTTCGGCAGCCGAAGTCCACCTTGCCTTGTTTTCTTCTGGTAATTGCTGGTGGGTGTTTATTTTTCACATCGTCGGTATGAGAAACGAGACGCCTTTCTTTAGGGCCATACATGGTGTTTGCTGGTGCTACGTGGAATGTACGGCCTGTCGTACAACTTCTCTCCACACCTCTGTCATTCCACTATCATTCCACCGATACCCGGACCCAGCTCACAGTGGCACGTCACATGGCTGCATTCCGCAAAGCTCTCAGAAGCCTGCATGCATTTTATACAGACTCGAACCATCTGAAAGAGCACCAGTCCGCCGGTGTGCTGTTCCCATATTGCACTGAGTTCACGTCCCTCGAAGACAAAACTAAACAAACGTTCCAGTATACGAAGCAGCACGACGACCAAGGCAAGACGACAAAGCTCGTGTTTTTCGGAACGTTGAAAGAGGACACTGCAGCTCGAATCTGCATCAAATTCACGCAACGCTATTCAAAGGAGGCTCACGAGCACTGCGCAAGGTTGGGTTTCACACCGAGATTACGAGGATTCGAAGTTCTCCCTGGTGGTTGGCACATGGTGGTCATGGACGACCTGGTCGACTACGAATTATTGGCCGACTTGGTCGATGATGAGCATCTCTCTACATCAGCATTAGATGCCTTCGAGACACAGCTCAAGACGCTGCATGGTGAGAAGCTGGTGCATGGAGACATACGTGAAGCGAATGTGTTTGTCGACAAAGCGATGAGGACGAAATTCATGGTAATCGACTTTGACTGGGCGGGGGTGGAAAACGATGTGCGATACCCACCGTATGTGAATCACACTGACATAACTAGACCCGAGGGAGCGAGAGATGGGCTACGTATCGAGGCAGCTCACGATCTTGCGATGTTTGCCTTCATCAAGGAAGCACGGGCCAGGGAGGATTCATAACCATGTCTGTATTATGCCACGGCTTGTATAAATACGTTGATGAGTGTAGAGTCCTAGTGTTGCCGCGGCCCGGCCTGAAAGCCCTGAGCCGGCCAAGCCGAGCCCCAAAAAGCCAGGCCGTGCCGGGCCGCATAAGGGGCTTGGTAGGGCTTGAGGCCCAGCCTGGGATTTTGAGAAGCCGTGAGCTGAGCCTGGCCGGGCCCCAGAAGCCCCGAAGCCATGAGATTGTGGGGTCAGTTCCTGGTCGGGGAAAGCCAATACCTATAAATGGTATGTTAATATGAAAACTTTCTTTAAGTTTCAACCCCACGCATCACTTAATATTAAATGGCACCTACCGATATGTCCGACGCCGAAGACCACCCCCGCCAGCCCAAACGTGCCACAGTGCCCTCTGCACGTGTCACATGCGCCGACAATGCTGCCGATTTGGAACTATCCTCCCACCGGCAGGCACAGGTATCAACGCGGCCACCTGCAGGTGGCTGCAGTGCTGGGCCCTGCGTGAAATGCAAAGTCGCTGATGTCGAGGCTTCCACCGAGCCCTCCTCTGGATCTGAGGTCGAGGCCCCTCCCAAAAAAAAGAAAGGTAAGTCACTAAACTGAAATATCCAATTGATAACTAACTTGTGGCATTTCTAGGAAATTGGAAGAACCGCACTCGGTCAACTGCAGCCAATGTGTCTGATGGGCCGCTTGGACCAGATGGCCTACTCAAGGACATCGAGGTTATTGACGTGGATGGGCCAACCAAGAGGGGACGTGCTGAGCGCACCCAAGATATTGAAGCACTCTTCACCGCTCCTTATTTGAAGGATGGTAAGAAGTACCGGGATTGTCATGCTTGCAGGTATGCTCCATTTCGTTTGTTCCTTACTTTCTTTTGACTATGATAAACTAGTGAGCAACTTCAGAAGCACGTGCCTCTCATCAACGAAGCCACCACATTACGGCGTCACCAGCAAGCTGCACACCAGGAAAAGTATCGACAATGGGCAGCTAAGAATGGCTTTGTGTCTATGCTGCCTGTAGACACCAAACGCCGCCGAGAAGAAGAAGCGCGTGTAAGCATCAGCCGGCAACCCTCCCTCGACAACCATCTCATGCCAGCGGATACGATTGTGCAGTATTCGGAGTCTGCCTTTCGTAATGCTGCTATAGAGTGGCTTGTTGCAACCGACCAGGTAAGTAGATATACCGATGTTGTTTCACCTCCTAATGAACAATGTTTCAGCCTATTCACGCAATGGAGCATCCAATGTTTCAAAAATTGCTTGATATCGTTTCACGGGCCCCTAACAAGGTCAAGATACCCAGCCGCACCATGACGCGTGATCTCATCATCAAAAAATTCAAGATCGATTTACTCTCACTCAAAAAGAAACTCTCCGTACGTGCTCACGCCTCAGGCTCTGTGTAATGTCGATTATTTGACTGACATACAGCTTAAATAGAGCAAGGTTGTTCAAGGAGAGATCAATCTCACTTGCGACGCATGGCAAGCGTCAAATAGTGATGCTTACTTTGCCGTCACTGCCTCTTGGATTGAAGAGGACTTGCCACAAGTGTGGACCCTTCGAACGGGTCTTGTGGCATTCGTCCAACTCAACACCTCACACAACGGAGTACGCCTTGGGCAGGCACTGTATAAAGCAGTCAAGCGCTTGGGTATTACACATAGGGTACGTGTCTGATTACCATCTCTGCCCACATCTGAGCCTTCCGACTGGTATCAGATCGGATATGTCACTTGTGA
>JBBPUL010001275.1:0-10499 GCA_038094675.1 Spongispora temasekensis
ACATACTATTTACATGCATATCTTTGTGTCTATGAGCAAACAATACCAAATATTCAGCAATTTCACTAAAATCCTACCAATGACTTCAAAAGCTCAAAAACCCTTTCCATAACATGGCTGTCTTAAACCAGTCATATCTCTACAGTGTGTGAATGGAATCACATGACCCAGGGGGCAATTTTGTAGCCAAGAGTATGTTCTATTTATATCCCCACCAGAGCTAAGCGAAATTCCCAGAGTGATTGGCAGTGTGCTGCACGCACTGCCATTGGGGTTAGTATGGAAAGGGTTTTTGAGGTCACTGTAGGAGTCGTTGTCTCCTAGCTGTCACGTAGCAAACGCGTTCCCTAATAGAACGATGACCACTTTACGCCTGTGGATCGGCTTTCCAACAGCGAGTAAAAAACGACGAGCGGGGCGCGTGTGTAACCGGCGCAATCAACAAGAGGCGGACGTAAGGGGCAGCTTCGACCTAATGAAGTGACCTAAACAGGACACGACCGTCGGCCTCTACTAACCACAAGAAAAGGGATGCTAAGAATGGGGGACCGCGACTTAGGTCACAAAGACACAAGAGGTCGAAGCTGGGGACAGCTCGACTCTTGGCCTGGTTTATATATTGTCTACTATATTAAATACATGAGGTATGACTAAGCTACATGTGTCTAACATGAGGCAGTCTAGAACAATGATGTCATAGATAAGAGATAAGAGGGTCCAGACCTCTGACGTCATTGATGATGTCATATCACGTGATCGGTCTAGACCAGTGATGTCATATTACGTAATGTGGTGTGCCACACCATTGAGATCAGAAAAAGAAGGCGAGTTTGAATAAGGTTACAACATCCTGCCAGGGATGTTGTGAGATGGGTAATGGAAGTAATTTTTCAGCTGGAGGTTGTGAGTTCAATTTTGCCTGTGTATAGATTTGACAGCAATTAATATAGTTATTGACTTCTTTTTTCATTTATGGCCAGAAGAAATTTTGGGTGATCATGGAGTACATTTGCTGTTGGGCATAAGGTTAGAAGTTCAATTCTCAAACCTGGAGGTATAAATATGCAATTTCTGTCATTGATAAATATGGAGTGTTGTTCGTCAAACTAGCAAGTGATCAAAGATGAGATTTTTAGTTTTTTTAGACATTTTTTATAAGCATTTTAAGAAAGGTGAGTCAAGATGCACATCATTTATGATAACCTGCAGTGGTAGCACTGTTATGTTTTCATTTAGGTTTCACACTGCATCACCATGATCTGGCCTTCTGGGTAACACATCTGTGCATCTATTGATAGAGCCAGGTTTGTAGATTAACACATAATTAAATTCCTGAAAAAGAGCATGCCATTGAGCTTGGCATGGTGATAGTTTTTGTGTTTTTTTCCAATATTCCAAGTTCTTATAGTCAATCCTGATTTCAAATCTTGAATGCCCTATTAAGTAGTGTCGCCATTTAATTCTTTCAAGGCTTGAACCACTGCAGCCAATTTTTTTATCATAAATAAAGTAATTTCACTTAGCAGAGTTGAAAGAGTGAGAAATAATGGCACATGGATGATGGCCTCCATAGACCATCTTCTCCATAGACTAAGAGCACTGCTTCTATTGTAATGTCTGATGCATCAGTTTCAACATGTAGCTCCTTGTTGCTGTGTGGGTATGTGAGTAGAGGTGCAGTTGTGAATTTTTCTTTTAACATAATATATGCATTTTCTTGGCCTAGACCCCAGTCCATGGTACATTTTTTTTGTCAACTCTGTTAACAGTTTGGATGTATGTGTGAAGTTTTCTACAAAATGGCAATAATAATTACAAAGTCCCAAGAATGATTGAACTTGTTTAACTGATTGTGGTTGTCTGTAATAGCACTAGTTTTCAAATTTTGCATATCTACCCCATCTTTAGATATGACCATACCCAGATAGTCACAGATGATTTTAAAAAGAAACATTTTGAAGGCTTGCAATATAAGTCATTATCTCATAAGACCTGCAAAACCTCACAAACTTTCTCAGCATGCTGAGCATAAGACAACCCAGTTGTGAAAATGATAAGATCATTCAAATAGGCACCAGTGTCATTATAGCACTCATGGAACAAGTCATCCATTATAGCCTGAAATGTAGCAGGCACATTCTTGTAACCAAAATACATAACTAAGGATTTGAAGGAATCAAAGGGAGTGATGAAGGCACCTTTCCATTCATCACCTTCCTTCATATGAACATTCATATAACTCCAATGAAGGTCCAGCATGGTAAACATGTCAGCATCATGAAGTCTATTAATTAGTTGATCTATATGTAGAAGCAGATACGTGTTGGTGATGGTACCCTCATTTAAATATTGATAGTCCATAACAAGACACTTTTTTCCATCTTTTTTTTGGAATAAAGAATACCAGCACCATTTAAGGTGATTTGGAGGGCTGAATATAACCTTTGGCCAGCTTGGCATTGAGGAAGATATGAATCTCAAAGAATTCCATCTGAGACATTAGAATTACTTTATCATTTTTAGGGATGAAATCTGGTTGCAAATCAATTGCATAATCCCAGGTTTTGCACAGAGGCATATGAGTAGACTCCTACTCTAAAAAGACATCTAAATAATCATATAACTCAACCAGGAGTTCCTTTTTTAAACTTTCTTGTTCTGTTAAGGATAAAGTGCACACAGATAAATTAGATGCCCATTATATACAAATATCACCACATATATCAAAAGATAACAAATGCTTCTTTTAATCAATAGAAGGGTTATGTTGTGCTAAGAACTTGTAACCTAAGAAAACTGCATTGGTGAGTCGTGACTAAGTTGGAGACATAAAGGCACAAGGGAAACAAATGCACCATGTTATTTCCATCAACCATATGTGCTACAATATCACAATAATGGCTAATTCCTTTTCCCATAGTAGTGGAACCATCAGCATTGTGGACCTCAATTGGTCATTCAAGTTGGTTGATTGCACATGATGGCATTCACTGTGACAAATCCTTGGTTGATAAAACAATATGTAGCACCACTATTGACTAGAGTAGATACCTAGACCAAGGACTGGTCAGCCCTTTGTAGTTTTAACTCCACTTCTAGAGCATTTTTATAGAGATGACATGTCTTATATGGCATCATGCAAATATACTAAGCAATTTTATAATTTATTTTTTCTTTTATTTCTGCAAATTTAAGTACCTAATGTTTTTCTTTCAGGGCTGAGCTCAATTAAGACTTCATGGTGGAATAGTCATCTGGTAGGCTATCACATTGAGATGACAGCTCATGTGTGGGAAATGATTTAGGCTGGTATATTTTGTCTTCAGCCATTTTTGCAAGTTCACACATGTCAAACACAGGATAGTCATAAGAGGAGTGCATTGATAAATTATTGACAACTAGTTCTAACTCTTCCCAGTCATTGTGTTTAACTACATCATGGTACAAATCAAGAAACTCCAAAACAGGTATGTAATCCAAAACACTATTTTTTTGGTTTATCTAATTTTATATAAGAAGAATTAGAAACAGAAGTACATATGAAAAGAGACATTGTCCAAGACTGCTGACACCCTCATATCAGTGGTCAGCATCAAAAACCTGCCTTGGCCTTGTTTTTAGCAGTGATTCTGTCATGCCAGCATGCCTCAGCTTCTTCTGTCATCCAAGCTTAACAGTATGCAAATAGTTGTGCAGCTACTTGGGGCTGCATAGGAGGAAACATACTTTGGGGGGGCAAGGTCTCTGTTAGACCTTGGGGCAGTGAGAAGGGTTTGTGGAACACATTGCCCAAATGTGACTCTTTTGTTGACATCCAAAACACATATGAGTATCTAGAGTCCTTGAGTTCTGGAACATCTTCATCTTTCCATTTATGTGTATGGATGCACCATGGCCAGGTTATATTCCAGTTGGTATGAAGTGAGGGGTGGTTAGAGGGTGAGGGAGCAGATGTGGGCCGATGATGGTATCTAATGTTAGATAAGCCAGGGTAATGTTTTCATATTTTTTTATTTATAGTCATTTAGGCCTTTATATACCCTGTGATATTGTCCATGGCCAGTTCATCCATGGCATGGAGTTTGTGCTCCATGTAAATTTTGTAATTGATAGCCCTTTTTAGAATATGGACCACTTTGCCTGCTTCACACTTGGTGTTCATGTATAGTTTTATGAACTCCCTTATGAAACTGTGGAAATCACTCCCTTACTTCAGATTTAGCAGCTTTTTATATGTAATGAGTCAATAATGAAGTATTCTTTTATTGCTTTTTCTAAGTGGGCCATGCTCAGCCACTTATTAGTGTCTTCATTGGTGAATTCTTCTAACATTTGTACTGTGAACTGGGCAGTGCTGCTGATTGTATGGCATAGTACAGTGTATGTCTCTTCTCTTCAGTCATAGTTCTTGACTTTCAGGTAGAGTTTTATCTTGACTCACCACAAGCAGAAGATCATCTTGTTGCTGTCTCATGTGCCAGCATTACCTAGAGTTGATTTGGTTCTTTTGTTGAACTCTAGCCTTAGGGATGTGAATTGGTCAGTTAGATCATTGATTTTGTTGTTCATGCCCAACATCTTGGTTTACTGTATAGGAAAGAGAGGGAAAGAAATGGATGCAGAGTAAAGGTTGGCAGAGGGAGGAATGGCTTTGTGAGCCTCAAAAAATGCTTCAAGTAGAAAAGGAGGGACATTGGCAGCTTCTAACTGGAAATTGGTGTTACTGGTCCAGTCTCAATCTGATTCAGTATAATGCATTTAATGCCAAAGTATGTGCATCCAATTTCAATGCCCATAAACCTGCTTGCCACTACCATGAAGAGGGTGCCACAGGGGTTTCATCTCATAGGAATGAGTCTTGTACACTGGCTTGGGACCAGAGAGTTGAAGGGGGGAACTGGAGATCTGCCTGGCTATGGCTGACATTTTAGTACACTGAGACTGTGAATCTTTTAGAAGAGATTGTATTCTACTACTTTGCACAGGTAGTACTGCTGCACTGATCTACTATGCACCAAGAGATTAATCCTTATTTTTCAGTGAGTAGGCATGTCCTCTCGAATGAAGTCTTAGCCCTACCAAAGTGAACTAAAATTATGGCAGATTACTATATAACAAAACATTTTATATTGGAGTATTTTTCTCCAAGATATCATGGCACAACCATACTTCCAATAGAGTAATGTCCACTTCACACCTGTGGATTGGCTTTCTGACATGTGTAACAATGAAAGCTTTGCTGTGGATACTATGCACAAATCAAAATCGAGGAGAAGGTATGGGCAGCTTTGACCTAATGAAGTGATCAAAGTGACAACACTTGGACATGTTGCAAACTATGTAGCAATGCACTAAACCTAACTTCAAGTGGGTGTGAAGATTGGGGGAACATCAGTGTAAAGAGAATGCTTAGGCTAGTCCACACCAGGGTTTGGTTATAGCAACCCAGCAATCTTCAGGGAATGGTGATAGTCTTGCAGGAAGCCAGCTCTGTATGGCTATGCAAAGAATGTGGAACATGGTCAGAATCATCTTGTAGATAAAGAATGGAAGTGAGCAATAAAGGCCTAACCTAATGCCTTGCTAAGCAGAGGACACTGGATATCAGATACACTTAGGGCTGGGCCACTAGAGGTGAAGACCAAAGAAGAATGACTAAAATCAAGCTAGAGAATACCCACTTGACCACAGTGCCCTATATATATTGGAAGCCATGCACATGGACCAAGCTTAGGGCCAGCCAGGGCAGAGGACACTACTAAATAAGGTAGTCTAAGATAAGGGTCCAGAGTAGTGCCACAAGATAACAGACATGCAGTAGACATGCTGTGGCAGTGAAAGGAATGGAAGGAAGGCATAGTCTTACCTGGCCCTGAGATCTGAATTGAGATCTGAGATCTGGAGATAAGAGATAGGATTGGAAGAACTATCAAGATACAACCTGATATAGAATACATGAGCATCTATAAAGTGTCAATAGGTACAAACAAAGATCAGGATGCTAAGGAGAAAAGATAAGATATAGCATGGCACCTAATCAGGGAAAGAAGTCAGTCCATATCTGTAACCCTAGAATAAGGTTGTTTTTAGTGCTAAGGGCACTTTAGTTAGGTAGAGTTCACAACAGGACATGACCCTCAGCCTCAACAACACATACAAGAAAGGTGAAGATGGGAGCTAAGGACTTTGGCCAAAGACACAAGAGGTTAAAGCTGGGGCTTAGCTCAATTCTTGGCCACTTTATATATGTTCTACTATATTAAATACATGAGGCATGACTAAGCTACATGTATCTAATATGAGGTGGTCTAGACTACATGTAATGTCATAGATAAGAGATAAGGGATGATGTCAGGTCACATGATGGGTCTAGCCTTATGATGTCATATTACATAAGCATGTGTGCATTGTGAAGAGTTTGAATATAGGGGTTTTGAAGCATTTGCAACAATATTTAACTAAATTTTTTTTTGAAATTAAGCAGTTGTCTGCACTAACCACAACATCAGAACTGGTGGCCTCTTATTTAGAAATCCTGACTCTTTACCACTTATGATTTTTAATGTCTTTGGTTTTTTAGTTCATGATACCTCATCAGGCCATTCTCTACTGTTGAAGTTATAGAACTTCTTGACTTGATGAGAAGTAGTGGGACAAAGCCTACAAGCCTGACCACTTCATCTGTAATTTCCTAAATGTTGAAATAATTTAATAGATGTCATAAAAATTTCAAAAAAAAAAAAACACCATTTAATGCCAGATTGAGTTAATAGATGACATACTTCTTGATAATGCCAGAAATTATATCACAGCATGCATTGAGGATGTGGTTAGTGTTCATGGTGGTCATAAATGAAGAAAATATTGCTTTGAGTGAAGAAATGGTGGTCTATTATATTTTTCACTATAAGAATGGTGAGATTCCAGTTTCTGATGTTACCAAGCCACAATCAGTAACAGTCATCTTGCTCTGAATGCACTTCAACTTCATCCATCAATAGCAAGATACTTTGTTAATCCAACAAAGGTAGAGAAATGACACCAGCTTATATTATCTTTATCTCTTCTACTTCTATTTTAATAAGATCTACCTATGTTGCAGTCTTATCTTTTCTATATTACTAAAAGCATCTGTCTTTTAAGGCACTAACCTGCTGAAATTTTCTCAAGAGTAGTTTAACTACTTCTAGTCTTTTTATCCATATAACATTACACATCCTTATATAACAATCCTCTTTAGAGCTATTCTTTAGATTATTGACTTATTTCTCATTCTTATTCTTATCATTTACACTTACATATATTATTCTCCTCAAATACATAATGTTATTTTTTCTGTCATGCTTTATTTTCTATTAAATTATTTTTAGAATGGAATCCCACTTTAAGAAATTTTAGTAATGGAGTTGCTCATTTGTTATGACAGGTGTGGGTAGCATCAGCCATAGACTCGATGTGCAACCTAAAGCTGCAAGACAAAGATGAGGGGTGAGGGTTCCAAGCGCAATGCAAGATAACCAGTCACTACTCCACCTAGGTGAGTATGTAGCAATATCAAGGATGAAGACAGAGTTTCCTTGAGTGAAGACACTGCAAGGCCAAGAGGTTCATAGAGAGAGCAAGGAGGAGTGAGAGGGTCAAAGATGCAATAGATTGCTATCTCAAGTAGGCTCAAGCTAAGGATACACTGCTTGTGCTATGCCCTATTTATATGTATGAGTCCTGCGCACAGACCAAGCAGTGCTATGGTGTGATAAGAGAGGGAATCAAAAGGGGAAACTGAAGATAAGGGAAAATGAGTCATACACAGCATAAAATAAGTCATAAGGCTGTCTATGATAGAACTACATAGAATATCATGGAATGTATGAGTCAGAGATAAGAGATAAGAGAAATGCACAGTCATGACACTTTGACTAATCAAAGGGCTGTGCATGTTTAAGTAATATAAGGCAAAGGGAAGTGAGAATGAAGGAAAAAAGAGGGGCCGATCATAACATCACCCCCTTAGTAGGGTCAAAACCCTAGTGAGACTTTTATAGGCCTCTGCAAGACCTGACAGGTGATCTGCACATGTTGCTTTCACCAACAGAGTCAAAACAAAAATCATTGTCATCATTTAATGCAGGTGGGGACTGAGGCAGAGAATTGGAAGTGCATGGTCAGAGCGCTGAGAATGGCTGAGAGTTCAGGAGGTGCAGGGCTGAAAGGATCCCTGGTATTGGCAGGAGCTGTGGAAGGAGGTGGACAAGGAAGAGGATTCTGGTGGGGAACGACAATTGTAAAAAGGGCAGGTAGCCTGAGTATGGTCAGGGGAATGACGGTAGCAGTAGGGGCAGGTATAATGAGGGCAATGGACCCTAATATGTCCGAGCTGATAGACGAAGCAGGAATCCCTATAATGATGGTGATCACTGGGGTAGGGGAGGTCTCCTTGGAGTATGCATCATTGGACCATAGCCTTCTGGATATGGTCGAAGTGGGCTTGAAGGGCATCAATGGCAAGGGCTTCCATTGGGTCGAGAGGAGAGGATGAAGCACTGGGTGTACCATTGACTGTGCAGACAGAGTTACAAATGATTTCTGAGGGTAACAGCAATGGAGACAGTGATGGGAATGGGAGTCTTTCAATGTAGGTGGTAATGGTGATGTTGGTTGGAATGGTGATGGCAGCAGTCTTTCTGAGGTACCTGTCTATGTCCTGATAGAGGCTCCAATTAAGGAGATGCCATGATGGTTGTTGTTGATGAGGGATGAGAAAAGGTGGGGGAGGTGCTCCAGCTGGAGGTAGACCATGAACAGGAGGAAGAACAATGATTCAGGGTCTATGAAGGTAGAGATTCCTAAAAACATGTGGAGGTCCATAAGGTATTTGTAGAGCATGCTGTGCTCATCGTCAGTGGGGTCAGAGGACCTAAGGGTGTGGGCATGAAGAGAGATATCAACTGAGATCACTGAAGTCTGGGGTTCAGCGGAGGACTTGAGGGTGGGGAGGGTATATATAGTGCCAGGGCTAGGAGGTGCACCATTTGTTGCCACCACCACAGCATCCTCATGATGAGGAGGGTGGGCCATCTGTGGAGAAGAGGTACATGGCAGCAAAGTAGGATGGTCCTCAGCAGATACTAAAAAGGATAGGGACGATGGAGATGAGATAGTAGAGGTGAAGACATCAGACATAGTAAATGAAAAGCGAAGAGGTGAGGGGACGAAACAGGAGGTGGGTGTTGTAGGATAGGGAAGCTTATTGCTTTGGGAAAGGGAAGGCCTTCGGGTGGAGGTTTTTATATTCTTGGAGAGTGGACTTTGCATTTTTCAAATTCCATTCTGGAATCCAAGAGTCTTCTTTGGCCGTGTATCCCTTCCATCAGATCAGGAACATGTGGGAGTGGTTTGTTCCTCTGTGGCACAATACCTTCTCAATTTCATATTCTTCTTCATCTTCTATTAGCTCTGGGGGTGGAGCTGGGAAGTTCGGGCTGTGGACACTATTTTTACAATAGGGTGATAAGAGAGAAGTGTGGAACACAGGGTGTATCTTCCATGTCACCAGGAGTCAGAGTTTATATGTCAGGGGAGATAGGATGTCAGTAATAAGAAAGGGTCCTTCTCTTTTGCATGCGATTTGGGGTTCATGATGCGATGGTTATGGTTCTTGGCTTCTAGCCACACCTTATCTCCTTTTGAAAAAGGGGTGAAGGTGTGGTGTGTTCGGGATGCCATCACCTGGCATGCGAGTTCATGTGTGGTGAGTGCCTCATCCCTTGCTGTGGATAGGGCCTTGAGGTATTCTTCTAAAGCTGGAAGTGGTGTTTCTGCGAGAACCATGGGGAGGGCATGAGGTTTGAAGCCATACATGAGGTAAAATGGTGATTTGCCAGTAATGGAGTGAGGGCAGTGGTTGTGCATGAATTCCATGTGGGTGATATGATCTTTCCATGTAGTCAGGTTGTTTCTGCAGAAGATCTGAAGATATGTTTCAACTTTCTGGTTGACACATTCAGATTCTCCATCGGTCTGTGGGTGGTATGTGGTGGATAGGGAGAGGTCACATTTCAAGAGCTTTCCAAGCTCTCAAGTGAAGGTGGAGGTGAACTGTAGGCTATGGTCTAAGATGATTTTGTCATAGAGGCCCCAACGATGGTAGACTTTGTGAAAGAAGAGGGTTGTGACATCCTCTGTGGTGATGTGTTTCTTAGTCAGGCAAAGAATTATCTCCTTAGTAAGCCCATGGTCAACTATTGTTGTAACTCTATTCAAACTTGCCTCCTTTTTCTGATCTCAATGTTGTGGCACACCGCATTACATAATATGACATCACTGGTCTAGACCAATCATGTGACATGACATCATCTATGATGTCAGGAGTCTGGACCTCCTTCATCAGAAAAACTTTCAAGTTACAATTGATTTAGATAATTCCATAACAAATGAAATATAGTAATAGAGGGTTTTGTTTCTTGATATTCATAGTTATATATATTTAGTAATATTAAATA
>JBBPUL010001276.1:0-10492 GCA_038094675.1 Spongispora temasekensis
CCAGCCTACTATACTGTATACGGCCCTGGCACTGCAGCTCGCCTCCCAATCAATCTGGCAATGGCCGTTATGGAACACTTGAATTCATCATCACTCACCACATCAGTGATGGCGCTCAAACACAGGGGCTCTGCTGGACCGCCGCACTCACAGACATACTCAGGCTCGTTCGCCTCTGCGCATCTCATGCCACCAGGACCGATGATCTTCTTCTTCTTCTTCCCTGATCTTCGCAGGCGCACTCCTCCGCCTGTCGGCTTACAACCAAATCAAGTCCCGAACCCGTGTCGCAAACGGATTTTGTACACACAGGGACACACCGTTGTCAAAGCGCATGTCCACACGCTCATCACGTCCGGTCGCTACGCGTTTTTCAGGCATCCCGCGTGCACGACAGGCCGGTCTGATCGTCGCTCATCTCGGTGTGCTCTTCCAAAAGTGTGTGGGCTGGACCGCGGCATCTTGGGACGTAAGTGGACCGCACAGTACAGTGGCACTCGCCCATGCTCTCGTACGCACCGTTGGCGCTCTGCGCCGCATGGGTATAGAGAAACGTGCATTGAGAGAGCGGTTCAAGGGAGAACAGGACGTTCGGTATATGCGCGTTCCAGGAGTGAGATGAAATAAGAAAAGCAATGTAAGAAATATACAATGTCCCGTTCCCCAAATGAGCCGATGAACCAGCCAACGACATTGAGAGATATCAACAATAAACAATAGTCCATAGATAGAGGCGTTCACCTGCCATGCGCCTTGTCTGCGCAGGTTCTTGAACAGTAGGGCTGACCTGTGGCCTTGGGTTTCGTCCTGCAGTTCTGTGCACAATGTCATGACCAGGCACACACCGCACGCACGGCAGGAGACGAGTGTAACATGGGACTTGCCTTGCACATCCTTGCGGCATTGTCTGCACACTTGCGACTACAGTACTTGGAACGCTGAAATGCGGACTTGGCACGGCAAAACTGGGAACGAGGGTTTGCATCTGCATGGACACATGGACAACGGACGGTCGTACCTCGCACACACCGCGTGTCGAACCCTGTCCACGTGCACCCGCACGACCCTGGGATCGAGAATTCCGAGTCGACGTCGGCGCCGGAGCCACCGCCACCGCCGCATTTTCATCTTCATCATCGTCAGGCGCATTCCCTGCCGCGTCAGAGTAAGCTTGGAATCAAGCGGCGAGATGGAAAAAAAGAAAAGACGCACGCAGCTCGTCGCGCAAGCGCATAAGCGCCTTGCCTAACTCGTTGCGCCCCGTGGCGTCCGCGCCGATTCCCCAGAACCAGTCTCGTGGTGAATCCTTTTGGTCGGTCTTGTTGAGGATCTCTTCCTACAATGCACACACGCACACGGCGGCGCGACACATACCTCGACGAGTTCTGCGTTTCCAGTACTGAGGAGGAGCTGGTTCAGATGACGGTGTTGCGTGAATTTGAGCTTGAGCACCGTTTCCATCTGAAACATCCAATGTCAAACTACAAGAAAGAGAGCGCGTGCTGTAGAAACAACACACACACACACACCTTGGAGACATGGACTTGGGACCAGTCGGACCGCACTGCCGTCTTGTGTCGGTGAGCCTCGTCAAAGGCAGTCAGCGGTTTTGGACCCGACGTCCGGATACGCTCCGCGATCTGCGGATGCCCGTCGAGGAACTGTTCGCAAAGCAACGCTGTCATCATCTCGCCGTCGTGCCCCCGTCAAAAAGAAAAAAAGAGGATGGTAGGTCTCACCTTGAATGCCTGAAAGAGATGTTCGCTCGTCGGATAGCGTTTGCCTTCGTACACGACCTCGTGCGGCGAAAAGTTTGTAAACTCGTAAAAGGGTTTGTGTTTGTCGTAGAAGAGGATTTTGGGCCGCGCGTGCGCATGGGCCCAGCCTCCGGAGGGGGAGATGACGATGTGAGTATCGCCGGCATCCCAGCATCGTGTGCAGGAATGGACGAGACCCATGGAAGGAAGGGGGAAGAAGAAGACGAGGCGGGCATAAGGCTCGGGCGTTTTTTTTTTTCTTTTTCTTTTTTACTTACTTAATAATAATTGAACCTGAAATTTAATGAGGTCGGTTAGGCGATGCTGTCTCCATCGCAGGACAGTCATTAGGACCAAACATGAGCAAAGCACAATCATGATGTCATGGATTACCCTCGCAGTGCGTTTCCTTCAGGCCCCGCTGCATGTACAATCGTGGGTGTGAACGGCTGATCGGCGGCAATGGGGGCGATGTAGTACAAAGCCACGACGGCCAACAGCCGCCGTGACCTTTATCTCATCGTTCACTGTTTCACTGACGAAAATGTTGAAACGTTGTAGGCTGTTGCTCTACCATCGGATCACTCTATGATATCCATCAAGATTAAATAAGGCAAGCCTCTCTTACCCGACCCTGTCTTTGTTTACTACGACTCGCCTGAATGCGCTCCAAAATCGCTATCGTGCCAGTGGTTGCAATGACACTCACGGCGGAGACAGAATCGGACCACCAGAGGAACAACGTGACTGTCTCACAGCTCATCGGACGACACTCCTCCTGGCTGAAGCCTGTCGGTGGTGTGGATGTTGATGCCGTCTATGCACATGCTCAAGTGGTCCATGCGTATGTTCATTGGCCTATGTCTGAGATGGGACACTTCATGGCCTCGAATTCTACGACAACAATAGGTCCAGAGGGATGCCTCACCCTGTTGCTGTCAGTGGAGACGATGGGCCTTTGGTAACGCGTGGAGCAGCTGGAGATCCTGGTACTGCGACTACCGCCTTAATAAATCATAGAAATTATATCTGGTATACCACTATTTCAGTCGGTACCCCTCCCAAATCCTTCACAGGTAGGTTTACCAATGAATTGTTACTGATGCGTTCAACATCCTCATCATCCACAGTCCAGATTGACACCGGTTCTACGTGAGTTGAATTCTTTCCCCTTTGTCCGCACACTATACTATGCACTCAATGCACCTCAGTGAGATCTACGTACCAGGGCCCAATTGTCCAAGTTGCGGAAGGTCCAATGTTTGGGATCCCGAAAAGTCCGAAACCGCCGAAACCAAGATGTGGTGTATCAGATCGAGTATGTAGACAGATCCAAGGTTATAGGCAGGTGGTACACGGATAATGTTACCATCGGCGGTCTCACTGTATGTCTTCGTTGATTGTTTGAATGAGCCTGGATCTAACCTGAGAATGTACAGGCGGACGCTCAAGGTGTTGGTGCTGCAATCCAGTATTCGTCTAACATGGTGACATCGACATATCCTCCGGACGGCATGCTGGGGATGGCCTTCCCGGATCAATCAAATGACGGCCCGTTGTTTACAACGCTGATCAAGGAAGGAAAGGTGGGTGAGCCGGTATTTGCGCTAACCCTTACCTCTGATGGAGGTGAGATGCATCTTGGAGGGTCGATGCTTATACCCCTGTGACTCAGCAAGTGAGTGGATCGAGATGTCGAGGATAGGTGCATTACATCGACACTATCGCTGGGGATAGTATCTACTAGGTGTTTTGGCAGATAAACGTGCGAGGTATCGTAGCGAACCACCAGACAATCCTGAAAAATGTACCTGCCATCATTGATTATGGTTGCGGCCTAATCGTTGGGGATCCACCGTCCGTTCTGAAGCTGCACAAGGCACTTGGTGGTAGGAAAGTCGGAATCGGTCGTGAAGATCTCTATAGCTGTGAGTACTGGTGCGCAATAATTATACATCTCCGGCTCACTGGAATTTTGTAGTCCCATGCAATTCCTTGCCTACAGTGACATTGACTATTGGTGGTTGGGTGTTCCGAATCCCACCCTCGGTCCTTAACCCTGGACCGACTTATTTTAGCTCGTCATACTGTCTCAGTGTCATTTCTTCATCGAACTCACATATTCGTTATGGTAGTAGGTCCTTCACCCTATTTTTACGCTCGACGATTCTTTGATTTACTCATGACGATTATAATTCAACATCGGGGCCCCTTTTATCCGGACTGTCCACGTGGTGTTTGATGAGGGCAACAAGCGAGTTGGATTTGCGGAGCTTAGTACATAATTCAAGTCAAACAACTGGAATTATCTCGGGTGAGATCCAGACGTGAAAAAACGCGCGTCATGCTAGAGTAATGATAACAGTGTGATTTAGCCGTGATAGTTACACAGGCGAGAATCTATGACTGCATGAATAATGCCACCGCCATGTTCATGATTTTTGTGTTTGCCACGGGCACGGCTTATGGCAGGTGTCAATGCCAGCCGCACTTCAAACACTGCTACCATCGGATCATCACAATCGCTGCAGAAAAACGATATTGCAAGATAAGGTTATATCATATGGTATCTGCCTTGCCAACTGCTGTCTGCTATGTCGTGTTTGATGTAGGTGATATTATACAATCCCAGCCTCGAACTCGATTCCGATCCTGAGCGCACATGTCATCCAGATATTTCATGTTATAGTAGAGCACCGCAAGGACCAAAACTCGCCATTTTCGGGACTGGCACTGAGTATGGGTGTTCTTTTCGTTAGATGGTTTCAACGCGATTCAATTTTTTCGGCCGGATGGGGTTCAAAACGACTCTTCCGGCTTCAGTATTTTGAGGAAGAGCTTTTGGTTTCGTCGCCGACCCAAATTCAGTCATTCGAGGGGTGCATCTAATCCCTGCTTTCGTATATGGTCAGATGGATAAATATCATTCGTCTCGACAGAGACGACTCGGACCGGCACACTGATTGGAAACATTTTTATTTGAACATGTATGTGACTTCCTAACTTTAACTGTAATGACACTCATAGGGCAGAAAGTTTTGTCAACAGAGGCATTTTTATGTGATTTAGGGGTGGAGGTGTGGGCCACAAGTCAACTAGAGACTGGGATGAGTTCCTTCAGCAGGAAGGCCATGAGGTATCACTCGAATCAGACTTAAAGTCTTCAGATGGTCTCGGAAATGACAACCTCACAACCACATCGGATGAAGAAGACACTCCTGATTACGAGAACGCGGCAAACATTGGCGAGAATGAAGGCGAGAACGAACCTGAGCATGATGAAGAGTCGGATCGGGAGGATGAATTCAAGTTGGGTTGGATCGTGGCTGATGAAGGAGAAGAGCTGGACGAAGACATTTCGGCGCAAAAGGGTTACGGGGGCGCTTTAACCCTATTAAAAACCAATGTCATTTACTGTCTGTATCTATCTGGATCATGTCTTATATGACACATCCGATGTCTACTCATGTGCTGACACATCCCGAATCTGCAACTTTTGTGATGATCACTATAGCTGATATGGCATTACTGATGCTCCATCAAGTTTTACTACCATAATTAGATTGAAGGTGAGCCTCATCTTATCCAACCCTGTCTTCGTCTACGAGTCGCTGGAATGCGCTCCAAAATCGCCGTCACTGTGCCAGTGGTTGCACTGGCACTCGTGACCACTGTAGCAACAACGATAGAGTCGGACCACCAGAACAACATCACAGTTTTACAGCTCAACGGACGGCACTCCCCCTGGCTAAAGCCTGACGGTGGTGTGGATGTTGACGCCGTCTATGCACATGCTCAAGTGGTCCATGCGTAAGTCTCATTTCATTGGCCTATGTCTTCAGAGATGGGTCATTCATACCTTTTAGAAAAACACTTCATGGTCTCGAATTCTACGACAACAATAGGTCCAGAGGAATGCCTCACCCTGTTGCTGTCAGTGGAGACGATGGGCCTTTGGTGACGCGTGGAGCAGCTGGAGATCCTGGTATTGCGACTACCGCCTTAATAAATCATAGAAATTATATCTGGTATACCACTATTTCAGTCGGTACCCCTCCCAAATCCTTCACAGGTAGGTTTCCCAACTAATTGTTACTGATACATTCAACATCCTCATCATCCACAGTCCAGATTGACACCGGTTCTACGTGAGTTGAATTCTTTCCCCTTTGTCCGCACACTATACTATGCACTCAATGCACCTCAGTGAGATCTACGTACCAGGGCCCAATTGTGCGAGTTGCGATAGGTACAATGTTTGGGATCCCGAAAAGTCCGAAACCGCCGAAAGCCAAGACGTGGTGCATGGGATCGAGTATGCAGACGGATCCAAAGTTATCGGCAGGTGGTACGCGGACAATGTTACCATAGGCGGTCTCACTGTATGTCTTCGTTGATTGTTTGAGTGAGCCTGGATCTAACCTGAGAATGTACAGGCGGACGCTCAAGGAGTTGGTGCTGCAATCCAGTACTCGTCCAACATGAAGACCTCGACATATCCGCCGGATGGTATGCTGGGGATGGCCTTCCCCCATCAATCAAAATCCAGTAACACTCCGTTGTTTACAACGCTGATCGAGGAAGGAAAGGTGGCCAACCCGGTATTTGCGCTCACCCTTACCTCTGATGGAGGTGAGCTGCTTCTTGGAGGATCGATGCACAGTGGAAAAATCTTTTATACCCCTGTGACTCAGCCGGTGAGTGGATAGAGATATCGAGGATAGGTGCATTGCATCGACATTATCGCTGAGGACATCTACTAGGTGTTTTGGCAGATAAACGTGCGAGGTATCGGAGCGAACCACCAGACAATCCTGAGAAATGTACCTGCCATCATCGATTCTGGTTCCGGCTTGATTATTGGGGATCCCCCATCTGTTCTGAAGCTGCACAAGGCATTTGGCGGTAGGAAAATTCGTAGAGATCTCTACAGCTGTGAGTACTGGTCAGCAATAACTATAAATATTCGGTTCGATGGTATCATGTAGTCCCATGCAAATCCTTCCCGACGTTGACGTTCAACATTGGTGGTTGGGTGTTCCGAATCCCACCCTCTGTCCTTAACATTGGACCGACTTATCTTGGCTCGTCAAACTGTTTCAGCGGCATTACTTCTTCGGATTCCCCTATTCGTTATGGTAGGTGGTTCTCCCCCTTTTTTCTGTTCTTAAGCCAGATGACTCGTTGATTTATTCATGACGATCAGAATTCTGGAACATCGGGGCCCCTTTTCTGCGGACTGTCCACACCGTGTTTGATCAGGGCAACAAGCGAGTTGGATTTGCGGAGCTTGGTGTTTGAGAGGATGCACTCTACTATTTTATAATTAAAGTCAAGTAAGTTATTTTACCAACCAAACTAAGTCATGCTATTATTTATAAGAAAATGCCTCCAAACAACTGCATTATTCAGACGTGAAAACGACTAATTTCATTCATTGTAAAAATAAATAAATGAACGGACCGTAGTGCGAGCTTGTACGACTTGGTTAGAGCTACTGTAGCCGTCCGAAAGGAGGCAACCGGGGGGTGGTGCGTTACGGCGTACCCCTGACTCTGAATTAGCAACTGGGCCCCGATTTTGGCGTTACCTTGGGGGGGGTTAGCAACCATGGCTGCAACGGCAAGTGGCGATGACCCGGGGCTAGGGGCGGCAACACTGAGACGGGCGGGCATGCAAGAACGGGACCGCGGTCTATACGGGGAACGACGAGGTACGGGGACAAGGGACTACTGTGACGTGTATGCCGGTGGGCCTTACACTGTCACTCTGCATTTTGTGAGGCACTTCTAGATGCTGATTTCAAGGTACAGTACAATATATCGTGTGCGATGTTCATGTCGGCCCCAACAATGAATCCCCCATCCTCCGAGCTGCTGTTGCGAATTGATCATTTATGCTATTTGCTCAAAAACCTCCCCACTAATCTTCCTCTCAACCCGGAGAATAGTACCTACGTATCATTTCGGGCTTGATGACGAACTCATGAATGATGAGGGTTTGTGGTATGCCTTCAATCGGAACCTTGAGATCTGCTTCGAAACACATAGGCTTGGGAGTGGTGGAACCATTGTCTTTCAGGAACGTGGTGACCGAGTGGTGACCGATGCAACAATCTGATTGGGATGATCGGAGCCACTGTAACAGCACTTCCGACATCACTCCCTGCCTTGTGGAATGCATCTGTTTCTGCCATTGTAAGTGTTTATGAGTTCATGTCTGGGTCATTCGGGTAGGACCTGGTTCGAAAGGTTCGTTGCCATTTTGTTTCTTACACTAATCTCACATCTTGTCTGGACAGTCTTGGGAGCGATGCCGAGTTAAGCAGTGGGACTTATCAGCAGGTTGTTTTGTTAGACTTTAATCGATACATTATCATCTTGCACTCGTCCTCGTCACGCGTCTCTTACGTAATCCACATAGATTAAAACCCTGGATCGTTCTCTCGTCCTCCTCAGCGTCTCACCATCTCGAGTGTACGCTGAGGTATGTTAGACTCGTTCTTCTCATATATCACTTCACTCATGTATTACCTAGTCGCGTCTCGTCTAGTTCGTACATGTTTGACCAGCAAAGAAGCTCAAAAAGCCCTCAATGATTATCACCATGCACTGCATGATGAGATTGAACATCGGATGGGTGTAGTTCATGGACTTACTGACGACAACCATGGCGATACTGATGATGAGGATGATGTTGATATCCCATCCAGTGCTGTGATTCAAGATGCGCTTGGTTTAGATGTTGCTGATCCGATTCCGGCCAGGGTAGATGTGGTTCCTCACTCCGTCAACGATGTAGAAAAGGGTCCCGACAATTCATTAGTGGCTGCTGGAGACGAAGAAGACATATGGGCCTTCATAAACTTTGATGCATGCATGTAACTAGTTCTTCTACACCAGGTTCCATTGTCGTGCGTTACATTGCTAGTTGCTAGCAACCGAACGGCTTCGCAGCGTTATGCTCACAAAGTTAGCAACCGACCTTCCCGTTACGCGTACGGTTGCCTCCTTTCGGGCGGCTACATGGTATACAATCAGTGTTCGTTCTTCAGTGGCATGATTCGGATGCGGCTCATCAGGTACTTGCAATGCTAATGCAGATACAGGTCCGATCTTCCAGGAAATCGTACAGAAATATTAAAACACAAATTGAAAGGAATTCAGAGATACAGCTGCAGCTCTGCAGAAAAAAAAAGGGAATCATTCCCCACTCATCAATGCGACGAACCAAATCATCCCTATCAGGATCCTTGTAAAATAAATAATGTATGCTGTATTCGCTGGTGAGATGGCAGCGTGGTGATTAGCATTCCCAGAACTCGTGATAAGTTATCAGAACGAACTTGATTAACTTGGCAAGTTCAAGAAGATGCATGGTGACCGCCATCAAGGTGTGTAATTTTAACTTCGCGTAACTCCGGGGTTTACATAAAATAAGTAGCCAGGCACTACGGTACAAAAGTAAACGTTCCGAAGAGTATGTAATTTCATCTGCTCGCATTACATATCTAGCAGTCCTATTCCACTACGACTAACAACGCGGCTGCCACGCTTCAAATTATCTCACTGTTCATTCGACTAACGACGATGTTGAAACGTTGAAGGCTGCTCAAAGCTCTTCCATCGCATCATTTGCCTCACTATGATACCCATCACGTTTTACCATGTTTGAAACCCCCGACTCAGCAGTAGGTTTTTAAGATTTGATTGAAGGTAAGCTATTTAATCTCAAACAAACCCTCTGATGCAACTTGTCTTCAACTACGCGGAATTGATCGCTTGAATGCGCTTCAAAATCGCCACCAGTGTGCCAGTGGTTGCGGTGATACTCATGACGAATGTTGTAATGGCATTGGCAGAGTCAGACAACCAGAACAACGTGACAGTTTTACAACTCGCTAGACAGCGCTCCTCGTGGCTGAAGCCTGACGGTGGTGTTGATATCGAGGCCGTCTATGCACATGCCCAAGTGGTTCATGCGTATGCTTCGTTGACCTACTACATTTGATGTGGGGTTACTCATATATATATTTCTTTGGGTTTAGAAAAACACTTCGTAGCCTCGAATTCTACGAGACGATACCTCATCCTGTTGCTGTCAGAGGGGACGATGGACCTCTAGTAACGCGTGGGGCAGCTGGATATGCTCGCATTCGACTTGCGGCTGCCGCCTTAGTCAATCATAAAAATTATATTTGGTATACCACTATTTGGGTCGGCACCCCTCCCAAACCCTTCACAGGTAGGTTTCCCCATTGTGAATCGTTCTTCCACGTTCAGCATCCTAATCATCCACTGCACAGTCCATGTCGACACCGGTTCCGCGTAGGTCAAATTCTTTCCGCTTCTTCCGCACGTTATAGTATGTACTCAATGGGCCGTAGTGATCTCTACATACCAGGGCCCGATTGCCCGAGTTGCGGAAGGTCCAATGTTTGGGATCCAGAAAGATCCAGAACCGCCGAAAGCCAGGGTGAGATGTATCAGGTCGCATATGCAGATGGATCCAAGGTTATAGGCAGGTTGTACACGGACAATGTTACCATCGCCAGTCTCACTGTGTGTTTTCATTGATTGATTGTTCGAGTGAGCCTGGATCTAACCGGAGAATGTACAGGCGGACGCTCAATGTGTTGGTGCTGCAACCCAGTACTCGTCTAACATGGAGACCTCGATATATCCGCCGGACGGCATGCTGGGGATGGCCTTCTCCCATCAATCAGAATCCAGTAA
>JBBPUL010001278.1:0-10479 GCA_038094675.1 Spongispora temasekensis
CATTCCCACCCCCCAACCCATCCTCGACCCCCTCGCCTTTTCCGATGCAAGCACCTCCTCCGGCATTGGCATTCTTCTCAATGGCCGCTGGAGGGCCTGGCGACTCCACCCAAACTGGCAACAAGGCGGGTGCGACATTGGCTGGGCCGAAAGCGTCGGCTTCGAGCTCCTCATCCTCGCCTTCCTCCGCAATGGTCCCACCGATGTTCATTTCAAAGTTTTCGGAGACAACCAGGGCGTCCTCGAAGCTTGGCGCAGAGGCAGGAGCCGCAACCGACCCACAAACGATGTCTTCAAACGCTTACTCCCCGCCCTGGCCGCATCCAATTGCACCGTCCACCCTACCTACATCCCGAGTGCGCACAACCCCGCCGACCCTGTTTCGTGCGGACTTTACCCCCCCCTACCTCTCCTCCTCCCCCCGATCCCCCTCCCCAGCGCACTCTCCCACCTGCTCATTGACTTCGACGCCCCCCCATAAACCGCGACCCCTCACTCTCCTCTCGGCGCTGGCCAAAGGTACTTCTCCACTCCCACCCCCCTCCACAATCCTCTCTCACCCATCCCCTCCAGCTCCCCCCCCAAACCCTCCGACCCCCTCAACCCCTACCCCCCCCCAACTCTCGACCTCCGTGCCTCGCTCGTGACCGCCTCCTCCTCTGGATCCCACACAACCCCCGCTCTGCCCCCCCGCCCCTCTCCACCGCCGACGCGCAACGCATCCTCGACACCATCGCCCACGCCTGGGCCCCATCCACCAAAGAGACCTACGGCTCTGGTCTCCTCGCCTTCCATACCTTCTGCGACTCCAAAGGGATTCCTGACGAACAACGCGCCCCGGCCTCCTCCGGCCTCATCTCGGCCTTCGTTTCCATCCTCGCCGGCCTCTACTCCGCCTCAACCGTATCCAACTACGTTAGCGGTGTCCACGCCTGGCACACGATCCACGGCCTACCCTGGTCATTCAGCTCAAACCCGGCCGAGCTTGACGCCCTCCTGAAAGCCGCCAAAATTCTCGCCCCGAAGTCCTCCAAACGCGCGCCTCGCGAACCCTACACCATCAGCGTCATCACACAAATCCGCGCCCACCTCAACCTCAACCTGCCCCTCCACGCCGCCGTCTTCGCGTGCCTCACCACCGCCTTCTTCGCCACCGCCCGGACCGGAGAGTTCACCGTACCCACCCTCTCCGCCTTCGATCCCCTTCTCCACATCACCACCCGCGGCATATCCGTCCAACGCGATCGTCAGGGCCTCGAAGTCACCAACTTCCGCATCCCCCGCACCAAAACCTCCCTTCTCAGCGAGGACGTCAACTGGGCCAAACAAGACGGTCCTGCCGACCCCCATGCCGCCTTGCAAAATCACCTGTGCATCAACAACCCCCCACCAGATGCCCACCTCTTCGCGTACCACCAGAAGCGCAACATGGTTCCCCTAACCCGCTCCAAATTCCTGAAGACGCTTGACTCCGCCCTCAAAGCTTCTGGCCTGCCCCCCCTGAAGGGCCACGGCATCCGCATCGGCTCAACCCTAGAATACCTCCTCCGGAATGTCCCTTTCAACGTGGTCAAGGTCAAAGGCCGCTGGGCGAGCGACGCGTTCCTCGTCTACCTCCGCCGCCACGCCCAAATCCTCGCACCGTACATGCAAGCTTCCCCGACCTTCCACGACGCATTCATTCGCTACACCATGCCCTCGCCAAGCTCCTTTCTCCCCTCGTGAGTCCTGCCCTCCTCCTAACTACTGGGTGTGCCGCTAACCGCCGCGCGCGTCGTCGCCCACTCCTACCTCTGGGGTTCGCAGCTCCCGCCAACCCGGCAGGTGACGGCTTCCGGACCGGACCGGTGAGCACTTCGCGCTCTCGCCCACACACTCTCTCCCTCTCTCCTTCGTCGTCACACTCCTGTAGCCTACCCGTAGCGTACCCTCCCCCAATACATTCTTTCGCGAGCGCATCCTCCGACATCCAAAGATTGAACACAATCAGTGCTTATACTGGGCACTTTGGACTTGTAGAAAATGAACCGCAATCTACCCACAGTTTCAATTTCATCTTGTGTAGCAACGTTGTGGCCAGTTTACTTTAGAAGGAGAGTAAGAATATTGTCAAGCAACCTTCCAAGCTTACCTTGGGCCAATACAACTCGAAGCACATGCATAAACTTGCCATATGTGAACAGGAATGTCGATTGCCCGTGCGTCGTCGAGTCCGAAATAGACGATATCTCATTTCGCTGGATAGTATAAAATGCCCACACGAATTGCATTCACTTGAGAAGCACAGCTGTCAGCGTACAATAAACACAACACGTACGTCTAATGGATCATACAACATCAACACCCTAATGTCTGGTGGAGCTCGCGGTATTTAGCTAGCTCGTGCCTTTCACTTTTTATGCAGGGCTGGAGCATTCATACCAGCAGACAATCCTCTGTCTCCAGCGCAAGTCGCACCCGAGCCCTCTAGTTCCTCCCTAAATAATAGCTGAGTATAATAATAATAATAATGGGCACGCATATTGAACTTACTCGATGCGCAACAATGCGTTATACTTGGCAACACGCTCGCTTCGCGCTGGTGCACCAGTCTTGATTTGTCCAGTGCCAAGAGCAACAACTAGGTCGGCGATAATGGTATTCTCGGTCTCACCACTGCGGTGAGAGACCATAACTCCCCACCCGTCCGACTGGGCAAGCTGTGCACTAAAATACGACATAAATGCTACGTTGTACTACAAAATTATTGAAACGTACGCTTGGATCGACTCGGAAATCGTACCAATCTGGTTAATCTAAAATAGAATTGCGGTCCTGATGCGCAGAGGGTTGGTGACCGTCAAGTCGTCACCGACAATTTGAGCTGAGCTTTGTTTCGTGAAATGAGACCATGCTTCCCAGTCGTCCTGGTCGAAAGGATCTTCGATAGAAACAATGGGGTACTTTTCGATATAACTAAGGTACAGGTCGGCAAGCTCAGTCCCAGATATCCACTTTTGGGGATCGGAGTTGGGGTTCTTGAAATCCAGGTCGTATTTTCCCTCCTTGTAAAACTCAGATGATGCAACGTCAAGGGCGATCTTGATCTTGCCCTCGTAACCTGCCTTCTTAATCGCTTCGCTTAGAAGCTCCAGTGATTCTTCAGCGCCGCTAACGTTAGGGGCGAAGCCCCCTTCGTCACCAACGTTGACAGCTGACAGAGACAAGTCAAGCCAACAACAAAGAGTAAGCCGCAGACCACACTGACCATCAATACCATACTTGGCACTGATAACCTTCTTCAAGGTGTGGTAGGTTTCGGTGCCAATCTTCATCGCCTCGGTAAAGCTCGAGGCACCAGTGGGCAAAAGCATAAACTCCTGGAATGCAAGCTTGTTGCCCGCATGCGAGCCGCCGTTGATGACATTGAAAGCGGGGCAAGGCAAGACATAAGGAGGTTTGACGCCGGCGAGTTCAGCCAGGTATTGGTACACTGGTACACCATTTTCCGCAGCGCCAGCAACAGTAACAGCGATAGAAATTCCGAGTATAGCGTTAGCACCGTACTTGCCCTTGTTTGGTGTGCCGTCCGTCTTGATCAACAAGTCATCAATTTCTTTTTGTTGAGTAACCTTGAGGGTGGATTTGATCAGCGCAGGACCGAGTACGTTGTTGACATTCGCGACAGCCTTGGATACACCTGTGCGAAACGGGGGGTTACGGGACTCGGTTAAGATGCGACCAAATCCGACTTTCCCTTTCCGACGTAATTTGCCTTGTCACCATCGCGAAGCTCGAGGGCCTCGTGCACGCCAGTTGATGCACCAGAAGGCACGGCGGCACGGAAAAGTCCTACCGAATACATAAGTGGCCTGGCCCTATATACTCGGTTGAGGGCAATCACCTTTGGCAGTGGTGATGTCGACTTCGACCGTGGGGTTTCCACGAGAGTCAAAGATCTTTTGCAAGCACCTCAGCATCGAATAAACGGTGCATATATGCATGTCAGAATCACCTGGCGTGCATGAACTTTGAGAACCGACATGGTTGGAAAAGCAAGAGATGGAGAGATCGAAGCGGAGTGCTATTTTATAGGGACCGAAATAGTCGTGGGAAACTGATTATCTTCCGCACTGGCCCGGTCGGAAACCCGCGTTCGAAATACCATGGCTATATTCACTCTCGTCTACCTAATTATTAGGTCTATGCGGGTGTCTCAGTCGCGTTTCCGTCCCTCGCCTTTCTTGCCGACCGGTAAAGACTTGTGCAGTGCCGCTTTTCCGCGGTTTTTGTTCTTCACATTTGTGTTTGTGTAAAAGTTCACAGCCCTTTTCTAAAGCAGACATTACAATCACAACAGCGATGCAAAAAAGTAGATCAAGTACTTTGTTAGTTTTCATTCGGGGCTCCTTCTTAGACGGTGTAGATGACTTGGTATCGGAGGGGACATCTACGAAAGTTCGTATCAGATACGTGTGAAAAAAATAACCACCTTGGGCTGCTTGCAAAGCCCTGTCACTAGTCGCACCTGGATGTTCCTCTTCTTCAAATACATCGTGCCACGTCAGCTCCGCACTAGCATCCCTTGCCGACTGAGTTGTGTCTTGCTCTTCTTCAACGAAAGACTCGTCCGACAAACCCTCCTCGTCAGTTCTGTCTTCGCCCTCCAATGGTCTAATATCCTCCGCGACAAAAACGTTCTTTTGCATGATCGAGTTAAGGTTCTGCTTGACAGTGACGACTTCCTTTTCCTCCACCTCCTTGTCCGCCTTGCCCTTCCCTTTGACTTCGCTTCCGCCGCATTGAGTGCCTCAGGTCGTTCAGGAGGAGAAACGAAAAACGGTATGCGACCTCGAACCCAATCGGTCAGCATGATCTTGGCGACACCATCCACATCCGGCTCTCCGCCTTTGAGCAAGCGTCCCTTCATCTTTGCAAACGAATTTAGAAATTGTTCGGGATCCCACCCTTGCATCGGGTCATCTGGATTAGGAAGGGGAATATCATATGTCCGGGAAAGATAGAGCGGTTTTACGCGCTCCATCAGTGCGGGTATATGGTCTGACGGCGTAGGCAAGGCTTCAACCCGCACTACCCCTTTGAGGACCGTCGCTGTTTGCGAATCATGCGCAGACGTAGGTACAATGCCAGGACAATCGATGAGATAGATTCGTCGAGTCAGTGTGATGTACTGCCAGACCTAGAGTGATATCATGTCTCGGGTATTCAACAACATAACCAGCGGTTCCACGAACTTTGGTTTCTCCAGGTACTGGTGCGACGCGACAGACCTTGCCACTTTTGAGTGTATTTATCACGCTGCTTTTACCGACATTGGGGTATCCCACAAAACCAACAGAGATCTGCTTCTTATCTGAGTGAAGCTGCGAGAATTGGCGAAGGAGTTGAATGAGATAACCCTTTCCAAAAGAATGATTCGGGGAGGCGTGGAAAGCAATGGTGGGGTATCTCGGGGTAAGATGTTGTATATATCTCGCCTGACAGAACGGTATTAATTTCAAATAAACGTATACAGGGAGATACTTACGGTTACCCAGCTAGGTACCAAATCACACTTGTTAATAATTAAAACGACCTGTTTGTGTGCCTTTTCCTTCTTCAGCTACTCCAATACCGACTCACACATAGTCCCGAGTGGATCACGAGCGTCCAAAATATGCAGGACGACGTCCGAAGAGTCGATGACCTTGTACAATTCTCCATATATACGCCGCGAAGTCCCTTTTGCAAATATTGGTTCGATGTAGTCGGCATGCACGGGTTGAAAATCCCCGACCAGGATCTGCTCGGGGTCCACTGAAAGAGACAAGTTAACGATAAAGACAGACTTGAACCAGGACTTGTGGCACCTGACAACTCCTCAGTACGGTCATCCATCTGTTCGGCGGCAGCTGCTCCAATTTTACTAAGTTCCTCGAATGTCCCGACATCTAGTTTCGGTTTTTTTCGCTGAGCTTTCGGACCAAATGTCTCACTAAATGGCTCTGTTTCTACAATATGTGAACGCTGTAGACAAAACAGATCGACACGGTAGACACGATCGAACTCGAACGAAAACAAACCTTGCGAATATTCGGGTTAGCCGCATCGTCCAGGAGTGCCATTGGAAGCTTGTTGCGGCGCAGGAGGACAGAATATGGATCATCCTTTTTGGATGACAAACTCGTTCTGAAGTGGTCCAGCGCAGTTTGTGATATCACCCTCGTATTGCCTGTTAATTTTTATCCGCACGTTCTCAGGAATCCGAACTAACCACAACCTGACTAAAACACACACCAAACCACCGTCGATCAGGCTGTACACGTCCCGGCTTTGTCTCGCTCTCTCCCTTCTGGAAAGCAGCAGCCCTGATGTTTCCATCCTTGTCTCGAATTGCTTTACCCCCGGTGAGCATCTTGGCTCGGGCGACCTGCTTTGCATTGCGATAAAAGTTCTCGCCCTTGACCCTTTTGAGAGATATGTCCTTGGAAGACGAAGAACGTGTCTTTGGGGAGGATGCCCCCGTTTTTTTCTTCGTTGGGCCCATATTGATTTCTAGTAAGTTAGTACAGACGGACTTTCACACGATATCGTGCGTGTTATGGAAATAACCCCTATGTAAGTCTAACGCTCTGACTCGGCCACCAGCTTGCACAGTCACTACCATCCTGCAACTGCTGTGCCCAGAACCTGTTACATATGCACCGCCCGCACCTGTGCAATAAGCAGAAGCGACTGTGAAATGACTTGGTAGTCCGCAGCACTAACACCTGTGCTCGCCTAACTTTGTCTTCAGGCTTTCCGGTCAGGTCAGTCACGTTTGACCACCACCCAGAACGCCTGATGCGGCAAGGCCAGGCCATGAATCCTGAAACTTGAAAATGGCTCTGATAGCGATGATCAACAAGACGGAAAACACAAGGAACGAGAAAAACTTCCCTGATGCGGCCCGGCCCACTAGCAGCTCGTCTAAATGTCAAGGCTGTTACTACTTACGCGGGTCTACGGCAGCAAGTACGGAGCTTACTACAGTTTAACGTCATTCCGCTGTGTAACCCCATCACATGCGCTCATCTCAGCGAGTATCGGCGTGTCAATCGCCATTCAAAATCCTACAAATAATCCTTCGAGAAGTGACCCAAATAACTTCGTTTGGAGGTGACGCACAAACGGATGAAGGTACCCTCTGTCCTTGCACTCCTATTAGGAGGGCTTGCCATCGCAGAGGCTGGCGACTCTGGTTGTCTTTGCACTTACGGAGAACCCTGTTGGCCATCCGCTTCCACATTTTCGCAATTACAGTCTCGGGTCTCTCAACCCCTCATCTATCCTCTTCCAAGCGCGTCAGCGTGTTACCCACCTTCCGACTCGTCAGGAAACTGCACCGCAGTCACCGAGAATTGGACTGACGGAAACTGGCGCTCTTCCATCCCCGGATCCATGGAGACTCCATACTACGAGACATTTACATTCCGGAATGGCACCATTGACGCGTGCTACCTCAATACAACCATCACGGGCACTTGTCAACAAGGGAGCGTACCAGTGATCGGCGTGGATGCACGTTCGGTGGAAGACATACAGGCTGCAGTTACTTTTGCAGTCCAGCAGAGTTTGAAGTTGGTCATCAAGAACACTGGGTGGGTCTCTTATTACAGTGCAGACGTAACATGATGACTGATGAATTTGAAGTCATGATTTTCTCGGGCGTAGCGCCGCGCGCGGCTCATTTATGGTGTGGACCCATAACATGAAAAACATAACGTACAATTCCACCTTTATTCCTCAAAGTGCGCAGGCAAACGAAATATACGAGGGTACGTTTGGTTACAAGTTGCGTCGGTCTTGTGTTTTACACTAACTGCTTCGCATAGCTGTGACACTAGGCGCAGGCGTCCAATGGCATGAAGCCTACGCTGCCGTAAACGACCATGGGCGGATAATGGTTGGTGGTCTCTCCGTCGGCGGTTCCGTCGGTGCATCTGGCGGTTGGTTAGCGGGTGGGGGCCACTCTGCCATGTCACCCAGTTATGGGCTCGGTAAGATTCCAGACCGTCGCTAGATTGTCTTGAGAACTAATGGGGTGAATCTAAAGGTGTTGATAATGTCTTAGAAATCTCTGTCGTCCTTTCTACAGGAGAGTTTTTGGTCACGAACAATCATCAAAACTCGGACCTCTTTTGGGCTTTGCGTGGTGGGGGCGGAGGCACCTACGGTATTGTCACGTCTGTTACCTATCGCACTTACCCTTCAGTTCCTGTGCAACTTTACACCTATCAAGCAAATGTCACGAATACTTCGATGATTCCCGAGTTCGTCGGGTCGTATCTTCGCTATCTAAATCAATTTACGGACGACGGCTGGGGAGGATATGGTTATATCAGCGCACAAGGACTGCAATTCAGCTATATAGGACCCAACATGACCAATGAGACCGCCGTGGCAACTACACAGGCCTGGCGTAACTATACGGCCTCCCTACAACCCTTTGGGGTCGTCATCGCGGACCACATTCAGCATTCTCCTTCGTGGTATGAGTTATACCTGGCCCAATACAGTGCGGGCGTCCAGAACGGCATGAACGGCATGTCTACTGGTAGGCTTCTCTCCCGGGAAACCATCGCAGCCAACTATTCCCAACTCGCGGAAATACTGGTCAACTGTACTGGTAGTTTCAAGTGCGTACAGCAGCTCGCTTTCTGCAAACGTTGACGTAACCTTGATATTCGCGTAGCATGATTGCAGGTGGCAAGGTCAGCCAGTTTGGAGCAGACTCTGCAGGACTGAATCCTGCTTGGCGGAAGGCCGTCGTGTCGACTTCGTGCGAAGTCGGATGGGACGACGGAGCGTCATCAACGGAAATACAAGGACTACTAAATCAGGTTCGGGGATGGATCCAAGCTACATACGATGTGTCGCCCAACGATGGTGCTTACTTCAACGAGGTTCGTTTTTCGTCGGTGATGTATGTATATTGCATCACGCATTCACGCATCCCACCGTTCGACAGGCGTCTCTGTTTGAAATTGACTGGCAAAAAACCTTTTTCGGTGCACACTATCCAGCACTCAAAGCTATCAAGGACACTTTCGATCCACACAGGCTTTTTGTCGTTGCTGAGGGTGTCGGATCGGAGGACTGGAATAAAGATTTGACGTGCCGTTATTGACATTGATATCTGAGACCAGAATCGCGATCGCATGAATAGCGACTTTTCTTTTACGTTTACATTCTTGCTGTTTGTTCATTTTTAAGAGCGTCTTATACTCGATGCAGTAGGTATTAGCGTCTCCATTTTTATATGCTTCTGTGATGATCACATCTGGATCCATTTTCACTGTTTCAAGTTCGTTTATCGTGACATAGTCCCGACCATGGCCTAAGTGCACACGGCACACCACGGCGCATCCTTGGTTAAGCATCATTTCAGTGATCTGTGCACATATAGCTCTGGCTAAGTCAAATTTGGATAGCCATTGAATTGCATTGCTAGGACCGTCACTGAGTATATCGAAGAAAGACATCAGGAATGTAGCTCCTCCTTTATAGCACCAATGACCTAGCACCGGACAAGTTCAGTGCCTAGCAACATAGCCATGACCTTGAAGTAGATATTTCCCGTCGGCGCATTATGATGACCGGTTACTATAAAACTGCGAGGCTCTCGAGCACAGGACTCCTTCTGAAATCGATCAGATGTTGCCTCTTGTCCTCTATGATATTCCCTCCAAGCTCCCTGGCAAGGCTTGGTCACCTAACCCTGCGAAGTCAAGGTGAGAGCGCACTCGACCATAATTTTACCATGTTCCCCACCAACTTATAAATGCGTTAGATTCGTCTTGGGATACAAAAATCTGACCTTTGAGACTGTCTGGGTCGAGTACCCTGACATCGCTCCCAAATTCAAATTAAAAGTCATGGGCGCGTCACCAACTGGCACACGTCAAGATGGGACCGATCGATATACCCTCCCTGTTCTCAGCGACCCTAACACGGGTGCCCTCGTCAGCGATTCGTGGAAGATTGCCGAATACCTCGACGAGACGTACCCAGAAAAACCCATTTTCCCCAAAGATTCCAATGCTGTAATCAATGCCTTCGAGGCTGCGGTGATAGAATGGCAAGAAACGTCGGAGAGATTCACGCTCCTGCGAACGCGGCAGATTCTGAATGAACAAAGCCTAGATCACTTCACTGCGGTAAAATCAGCGATGATTGAAGAGGATGTTGACAAGTGGTCTCCGGAAGGGCCGATGAGTATTGCTCACTGGGCAGCTCTGAAGCAGAACTTTCTGGGAGCTGCAAAGATGTGGTACGACAAGGTCGATGGAAAGTGGCTGATGGGAGATACGTTTTCCTACGCAGATATCGCCTTACAGCAGTGTGCGAAAGGAATGAGATTACATGATAAAATTTGAGTCGCGGCAGGCTGGACGAAAAAGGAAATCAAGTGCAGTGCGCGCGGTGGTCGTCGGACGATGTGCTATTGTACCTACCTGA
>JBBPUL010001279.1:0-10479 GCA_038094675.1 Spongispora temasekensis
ACTCTGTGGAGTCTGTACAGAAAGGGGCTAGTCTGTACAGGTCTACATTGGTGGATACCTTTCTGTAGAGTCTGTGAGTCTGTGCAACCCTGCACAGCTCTGTAGAGCCAAGTGCTGGTTTGCTGATGAAAGCCTTAACAAGGGTAGGCCCAGAGAACAATTATCATCTAGCAGTCAGTAAAGACTAACTAGACACAGTGAGACAATGCAGGCCAAGATTGATCAGTGTGCCATATCATTGCACACTCTTGATATTCTTTGGCACAGTGATCAATAAACTTTATAAAGTTGGCAAGGGTGGGCAAGGTTCATCAGATTGTTGCACCTTTCTACATTCTTTGCAATGGTAGGTCTGTTGAAGCATAAGTACCAGACAGTTTGCAGAGACATATGTCTCACACATTGATATGTGAGGGGCTGATCAGTGCAACTAGTAATCAATATAAAGTGCTGAAGAATGAATACCAAACATACTTTTATTAGTGATAAATATTCAATGGAATCACTTTCACCCTATCTCCCACATTGATATGTCAGGGGCTGATCATTCCAGCTAGTAATCAACCTAAAGGACTGAAGAATGAATTCCAAACATACTCTTATTAGTGATTAGTACTTTGATGGTATCATTTGCACCCACCCACCCACCCACATGCAAATATTCAATGACAAAAGTAGTTTTACTAGTTGAGAATATCATAACTCAGTGATTACACTGTCAATCTATGTCTGACAGGTAAAAATTTAAAATGAGTATCATATGTGCTTTAATTAACCAACTGCACCACATGGTCAATTGTGGATGTTCAGTTTATTAGATATCAAAGTGGATAAATACAAGTCATCTGCATGTCATTGCCAAATCAGTGCCAGGAAGTGGCCACTAATGCATGTAGGGAGCGACTTTGTCTTCCTTACCTCCAGTAGATTCATGTCGAAGATCCATACTTACAGTCACATTGAGAAGTCACAACAGGATTGGAACCAAGTGGGCCAGTCCAGAAGAATTGGTAAACCAATAAAACAGTCACACATTGTCATTATTGAATACAATCAAACTGCTGTGCTTCTTTTACGCCAGGTAGTAGAATGACTAATGAATTTAATGCGGCCCATCAACCGCGACACGATGCCTCTTCAGTGATTTCGCCACAGACTTCTGAGCTGAATTGTCTCACTCAATCTGAAAAGAAAAGGTTGGCCCAAATACCATCCTGTCTTCCTCCGTTACCATAAGTCGTGACACAAAATGAGGAAGGGACTTGCCTGTTCCACCACAATGAGAGTTTGTCAATGAACTTTTTGTCCTCTTCAGTCTGAGTTTCCTCGAACCACTCAACTATCGCCTCATAGAACTCGCAGGTATCAAATACTCCATCGACGATCACCCATTAACCTGCAGAGGAAAGGGCGTGACGAATCTTCCATCGGTTCAATAAACAAATAGTCCCGAATACGATAGGAATTATACTGGTCGACTTACTTGACAAGCTATGTACGCTATAGCACGTGGCTGGACTGTCTGCATGCCAATGAGCCTGGCTACATTCGACTGTGTTCATCTGTCACCCCGACACAATTTGCTGGAAGAGCTTGTCCCTAGGGTATCATTCTCCAACTTCTCTGTGGAAGTTGGAGAAATAAAGATAGCTTTGAATGCCTGAAATGGAGAATGAGTGGTGAAGTAAAGAACTCAGAGCAAGACCAGCCTTGACTAATACTTCGCCCTTGAAAAGTCCATGGTCGAGACTATCGGGGTCTGACTGTGCACCGGCATATAGGAAATTTGGCCATGATTGTGCGGTGACGAGAAAATCGGGATGGTACTCCCAAATGTTCTGCCGGTGACTGTTTCATAAGGATACTCAGTTGTACAATGGGTTGCAGTGGAAAAACTACCACTCACTCGGAATCGTTCCAGTCATAGTCGACTGTGCACAAAAGTCTTTCTGTTACATCACTGTAGAACTCTCTCCCACTCTTATCCTCAGGGCAGAGCGGGGGGTCGGGTTTTGGATTATTCTGCATGAGCCAGTTGATGACCAGTACTTTAAGCCTGTGGGTGTCGTCACTACAGCCGGTGTTGCCACCTTGCTCAAGCTATGTATACATAAGACCTGTCATACAAAAGACCGTGAAGGTAAACAAGTTACCTGTAGTAGAGCATTGCCAAGATCCGAGGGTGGGATATCACGGATGGAGGGAATCCACTTTATAAGTTCCTTGTAGGATTTATACAATTGATTCTCCCTTGGGCATGGTGTCATTGACAAATAGGAATGTGCTAGGTCACATACACGTCTGTGTGGACGACAGTGGTGTCCATGGTGCCCGTGGTGGCCATATGGGCTCGTTGATCTGCTTCAGTCAAAGAAACGGTCTTGCCAAGTCATAAGTCATTGCATTTTCTGCGTGAAAGGAGTAGGGTCGACGCTGAGAGGGGAATCGTTAGTAGTGGCCATGGTTCTGAGGGATGAAGGAACCTGGGGCTTGAAAGTTCTTCTCTTAAAGGTATTTTGAGGGGAAAAATACTCGTCTGCTAAGTAATTATTATTGGTTTATCGGCTCTCATATAGGCTCCTTTTAGTAACGAATCAGGCTTACAAATGTATAGCCTTGAAGTGACGACAACAATGCTCTGTATTGCCGAGTATCACACGTGGTATCCCTAGACCACAGATCCGAAAATAAATCTTGCCCTTTAAAGGAGGGTTTTTAGGGCACCTACTTGTCTGAGTGACAGCGTACACCAAAATGATACCAGATTGGGAATAGATTTGGGCCCAGCGCCACTTGAAACAAACTTAGGTTTTCAAAAGCAAAAACACGGCCCATAACGAGGATAACTTACTTCATAGCTGACCATCCAGGAGCGCGGGTTACCTGGCCACAATGGCGCTATCGCTGTTAGCTGTTCCCCCTGAAATATATTAGTAGAACCTTTATATCTGCCACAATTTATTACCAAGGGCCTCCAACTCAAATTTCCTCACTGTCCCACCAATCATATTACCTGTTGTCATTAGTTATGGTGACTGTCTTGAACGTTGGTCTGCCAAAACTATCTGACGACGTAGCGCAGGAGATATTTATGCTCACCTTCCGTGACGAGCCCCTCGAACTGGCGAAGAACACCCGGGTAGCTCATCTAGTGCAAGCATGGTAAGGACCCATTCAACCAGTTATCTGATATCGACTTGACAATCTTCTTGCAAAGGCTTGAACCTGTCCTGTACAGAAAAATTAGCCTCCTTAGGGTACCCAACATAGAAAGCTTGCTGAGCTCACTCATATCCAGACCGAAGACAGTCCTTTACCTTTACATAGGGACGTCTATCCCGCCTAGGATAGTGGCGTCGATTCTCCACCACTGCCCTCGACTAGTCTGCCTCGTCCTCCATGCAGGTGGAAACAGCCTGTGTAAATTCAATGTCATCCTCCACCCACTCAATGATCTTATGAACCTGCGCTACCTCACTGTTGATCCAGCCCTCTTTTTCCGAACAACCTTTGTACATCACCTGGATGTGTCCACATTCCACCGCATCATGCATCTGGATATTACCACTCAGTCAAACTTTCACATGGTTGTGAGCGGGTTTCAATACTTGCATTCCTTGACACACCTGTCGATGACTTAGAAAATGAGCAGAACAGCTACTCATTGTTTGCTGGCACTACTGCAACGACCCAGCTTCCAGATGCTCTTGCTGTGGTTGGACGAGATCAATGGTAGACCTATGGTAATCAAAAAATTGCTTAAATGAAACTTGCACGACCCACGAATAGTTCTGCTATGGCGAGCCAGCAAGTGGTCCATGGAGCTGAGGGGTAGTTTTTGGTTGCATGGAGTGCAAATAATTGCCTGGCGCAGAGAAAACAACAGTAAGTTCCACTCATTAGTATTCCTGCAGGATACTGACCGTCATAACAGTAGCCACTGTAGAATGTCCAACAGCATTGGAGGATATTGTTATGATCGGCCCCTTTTTCTTTTCTTTCTTCGCTCTCTTTTGCCTTGTATTACTTAAACACACACAGCCCTTCTCTTTAGTCAGCATTCTCAGCTGTGCGTTTCCTTATCTCTTATCTCTGACTCATGCGTTCCACGATGTTCCATGTAGTTCTATTGCACACAGCCTTCTGACTCGTTTCATGCTGTCTGTGACTCACTTCTTCTTATCTCCAGTTACCTAGTTTGGGTCCCTCTCTTGTCGAGCCACCGCACTGCTTGGTCTGTGCGCAGGACTCTTTACATATAAATAGGGCGTAGCACAAGCGATGTATCTCCAGCTTGAGCCTACTCGAGATAGCAATCTATTGCATCTTTGACCCTCTCGCTCCCCTCTGCTCTCCCCTCATTTCACTTGGCCTCGCAGCGTCTTCGCTCGAGGATACTCTGTCTTCGTCTTCGACATCGCTACATACTCGCCTAGGCGGAGTAGTGACTAGTCTCTGTGCATTATGCATAGGACCTACGCCTCTCGTCTTTGCCTCGCAGCTTTAGGTTGCACATCGAGTCTATAGCTGACGCTACCCGCGCCTGTCGTAACAAAAGGCTCAAGCTCTTCGAATGCGACTACCCTTGTCGTAGATCGCAGCCATTTCGGCTCCTCCATCACCTTTGAAGCGGCACCCCCGCCCACCACCACCACCCCTCGTAACCTCTCCTTCTTGGAGGTCCACTATGCCCCCTAGTCCCAGCTCTGGAACCACTACACCCCCTTCGCCACCCAGCCCCCCATCTCTGATGTCCTCTAAATCCACCGAACTTCGTCTCGCCCAACCAAAGGCCTTCACAGGTAAACAACACGATGCCATGCCCTGGCTTTGCTCGGTCCTACGATACCTTGCCGTAAACATTGACATCTACTCGACGGATGAGAAGAAGATAGGATTCGCCCTGTCGTTCATAAACGATGGGAACACCCTTACCTGAGCAGACACCTTCATGGAGAAAAGCATGCGAGGGACCAACATGGCCCTAGGGTCCTGGGATGACTTCGTCAAAGAATTCAAGGCTCACTTCGAGAGCCCCAACACTGCCACCAATGCCCTGACCTGGTTGGCCACTTACCGCATCAACGAACGACGAGATGGGACCTTCCAACCGTCCCTCAACCAGTACATCTCCGAGTTCCGAAACCAAGTCAGCCTGGCTGGGCTCAATGAGGCAGCTACCATCTGCCACTATTTCTCCACGGGCATTCCCCCTTCGCTCTCCGAGAAGGTGTACCTTATGGACACTGTCCCCACCACCATAGACGATTGGATCAAAAATGCCTCTCATCTCGATGATCAGCATAAACATGCTAAACTGGTCACTCGCCAGCACAAGCACTCTTCATCCCCCACCTTCGTCCCCCGCCCCACTCAGACCTCTCGCAACAAGGACCCCAACGCCATGGATGTGGATGCTATCCGCATTCCAAAGCTCACCCCCAAAGAGCGAGAACGATGCTTTAAACAAGGACTTTGCCTCTGATGCAGGAAATCGGGCCATTTCTCCAACAAGTGCCTGACCTTCAAAGATCTTCCCCCATGCCCCAAAGCTGACCGAAAGGTCGCCAAAGCCGAGGAAGAAATACCGGGTCTCATAGACGAAGATGACGATGAAGACCTTCACGTAGAGGCAGTAGGGGTTAAGGATTTTTGAAAGGGAGGACTCCTTCGACGCAAGTACCTCCCCAACGCTTCGTTTCTTGTGCGCCTGTACTAGTATCCACATCCAATAGAGCTATGCGTATTCCCATTCAGCTCGTGGTACCTTCGCACACCATGAAAGTCATCGACTCCCCTGCTCTCATTGATTCTGGAGCAGAGATCTCCTGCCTTGACTGGGCCTTTGCCGAAAAACATCATCTCCCCCACACTTGCCTAGAACAACCCATCTGTGTTCGCAACGTAGATCAATCCGTGAACTCCAATAGAGATATTCTGTTCTCCACCAAGCTCTACGTCTCCGTTGGGGAAGGAGTTACCCAAAAGGTACTCTTTTACCTCATGAACTGCGGAAAGGAAAATGTTATCCTCGGCCTCCCCTGGCTCCACCTCGCCAACCCAACAATTGATTGGGAAAAGCAAACCATCTCCGTCCCCGAGGTCCTTGACCAATCTGCAGACCTCTATCATGCCTATGTCACTGATCAGAAGCAACACGACTCTCATTACCGCACCCCACCTCTACGAGGTTTTGGGGAAACTTTGATTCGGTGTGTTAATACAACACCCGAAACACACAGACACTTGCACGTGTACCTAGACATCCAGTCTGAGAAACAATGGCAACACCAAACCCTTAGCCATTACTCGATCAACCACGTCACCCGAGGAGGACCATACATCCTGCCCTCGGCCTCCATAGCCTGCTACTCCGAAGCCACCAAACTCGCGGAGAAAGCTGGAACCCAGACCCAAGAAGTCACCCTACTCCCAGAATACTCCGACTTCGCCAAAGTCTTTGAGGAAAAGGACTGCGAGTCCCTTCCCCCATCTTGACCCTATGACCACGAGATTAATCTTGACGAGTCCTTTGTCTCAAAGATTGGGAAAATCTACCCCTTGTCCCCAGAAGAACAAAAGGCCACCGAAGCCTTCCTGGATGAAAACCTTCGCTCCGGGAAAATCCGCCCCTCCAAGTCCCCTCAAGCCTCCCCCTTTTTCTTCATCAAGAAGAAGGACGGCAACCTTCACCCATGCCAGGACTATAGGTATCTAAATGAACACACCATCCGCGATGCCTACCCCCTTCCCCTCGTCTCCGACCTCGTCGACAAACTCAAAGGAGCCAACATCTTCACCAAGTTCAACGTCCGCTGGGGGTACAACAACGTACGCATCAAAGATGGCCACTAATGGAAAGGCACTTTCATCACCCACAAGGGCCTCTTTGAACCCATGGTCATGTTCTTTGGCATGAATAACTCCCCCTCTACCTTTCAATGTTTTATGAACGATTCCTTTCGAGATATGATCGCCGAAGGATGGCTCATCATCTATATGGATGACCTACTCATCTTCTCCCCTGATCACGAATCCCATACCGAGCGCACCTGCCGAGTCCTCCAACGAATGATGGAACTAGACCTTCACCTACACCTTAACAAATGCAAATTCGCCACACCCGAGGTAGAGTACCTCGGTATGATCGTCAAACCAGGCGAACTTGCCATGGACCCCGTCAAGCTCGACGGGATCGCTTCGTGGCCAGTCCCGAAGAAGGTTAAAGACATACCCTCGTTCCTTGGCTTCGCGAACTTCTACCGGCGCTTCATCCCCTCATACTCTGACGTCGCCCGCCCCCTCATCGACCTCACTAAGAAAACTGCTGCGTGGCTTTGGACCCCCCAATGCCAAATTTCCTTCGACGAGCTCAAGAAGCTCTTCCTCTCTCAACCCATCCTCCGTCTTCCAGATCTCTCTAAACCCTTTGCCATAGCTACTGATGCATAACGCGATGCCACTGGGGCTATTCTCCTCCAAACAGACTCGAACGGGGACTGGCACCCCTGTTCTTATCTCTCCCAGTCATTTTCCCCCGCAGAACGAAACTATGATATCTTTGACAGAGAACTTTTGGCTATCATCCGAGCCCTTAAAGCCTGGCGCCACTACCTCCGTGGCTCACAACACCCGGTCCAGGTCTTCACCGACCACAAGAATCTGACGTATTTCCGACAGCCTCAGAACCTCAACCGTCGCCAAGCGCGATGGCTCCTTGACCTTGCAGACTTCGATCTCAAGATGACACACGTCCCCGGTTCCCTGCTCTCTGGTCCCGACGCCCTCTCTCACTGCCCTGATCGACTCTCATCCGAATCTGACAACCAGGCCGTCACCCTTCTCCCGGAAACTCTCTTTGTCCACGTCGTCGATTCGGTTCTTTCCACGGCTATTCAGAAACATTCCGCAAACGATGAACTAGTCACCCGCCTTCGCGCGGACCTCGAAGGACCGGTCACCACCCCCAATCTTCGCAACTGCCTCTCTGACTGGCAATTCAAGGAGAATCTCCTTTGCTATCATGACCACATCTATGTTCCCGAACCCAACCGCCTCTCCGTTATCGAACGCGCTCATGATCACACCTCCGCTGGCCACCCTGGTTATCTCAAAACCCGTCAATTGGTCGCTCATGACTTTTGGTGGCCTGGCCTTGCCACTGCCTCTCTGACTGGCAATTCAAGGAGAATCTCCTTTGCTATCGTGACCACATCTATGTTCCCGAACCCAACCGCCTCTCCGTTATCGAACGCGCTCATGATCACACCTCCGCTGGCCACCCTGGATATCTCAAAACCCGTCAATTGGTCGCTCATGACTTTTGGTGGCCCGGCCTTGCCACCCAAGTTCGCCACTACGTCGAGGGTTGTGCCCTTTGCCAACAAAACAAGGCAAACACCCACCCCACTGTCCCTCCTTTGTCCCCAATTAAATCCCTCGCCTCCTGTCCATTCCAACAGATCTCCTGTGACCTTATCACCGACCTTCCATTATCCAATGGTTTTGACAGCCTATTGGTCGTGGTCGACCACGGACTTACTAAGGGGGTAATTCTCTGCCCTACCAAGAAACAGATCACCGCCGAGGGAGTAGCCACCCTCTTTTTCCACAAAGTCTACTGTCGCTGGGGCCTCTACGACAAAATCATCTCTGACCATGGCCCGCAATTCGCATCCACCTTCGCTTGAGAGCTTGAAAAGCTCCTGAAATATGACCTCTCTTTGTCCACCGCTTACCACCCTCAATCCGACAGTGAAACAGAACGTGTTAATCAAGAGGTTGAAACGTACCTCCAGATCTTCTGTGAGAACAACCCGACCGCATGGGCTGATCATATCACCCATGCAGAATTCACGCATAACCACCGCCCCCACTCTGTCACTGGCAAATCACCGTTCTACCTCATGTATGGCTTCGAACCTCGTGCCCTCCCCACAGTCCTTGCAGAAACTCCGCTTCCAGCCTTGGAAGAATGCCTCAAGGCCCTATCCACAGCAAGGAATGAAGCACTCGCCGCCCATGAACTCACATGCCAGGTGATGGCATCTCGTACATGCTGCTCCTTTACCCCATTTGCCAAGGGAGACAAGGTGTGGTTAGAAGCAAAAAACCTCAATCGCCGCATCGCGAACCCTAATTTCACACCAAAAAGGGAAGGACCTTTCATTGTCACAGACGTCCTATCCCCCCTGACATATAGACTCCGACTTCCAGTGACATGGAAGATCCACCCCATGTTTCACGCTTCTCTCTTATCGCCCTATCGCGAAAACAGCATACATGGCCCAAACTTCCCAGCTCCACCACCGGAGCTAATAGAAGGAGAGAAAGAGTATGAGATTGAGAAAGTTCTGTGCCACAGAGGAACACCATGTTCCCGCATGTTTCTGATCTGATGGAAGGGATACACTGTGGAAGAAGACTCCTGGGTTCCAGAATGGAACTAGAAAAATGCAAAGTCCACCCTTCAGGAGTATAAGAACCTCCACCCGAAGGCCTTCCCTCCCTCAAAGCACTAGCTTCTCTCCTCACAATGCCCAATGCAGTCTTCTCCCCCTCACCTCTTCGCTTCTCGTTTAGCATGTCTAGCAATGTCTCAACCATATCCACCTCGTCGCCTTCCTCTTTGTCCATTTCAGTACCTCCTATGGAGGACTATCTTACTTCGCCGCCGCGCACCCCTTCTCCGCCGTGCACCCCTTCTCCGCCGCTGGCCAACGCTCCTTATCATGAGGATGCTGTGGTTCTGGCAACGAACAATCTTCCTTCTAGCCCAAGCCCTCTATATACCGTCCCCGTCCTCGACCCGCCCGCCGATGCCCCGACGCCAGTAATCTCGGTCGATATTCCCCTACATGCCCATGCCCTCCGATCCTCAGACCCTACTGGTGACGAGTGCAGCATGCTCCACGAATACCTCACTGACCCCCATATGTTTACGGGGATCTCAGCCTTCACAGACCCCTCTTCTATATTCTTCCTCCTCTACATGATCTATCTCCAGCTGGAGCGTCTCCCCCATATGTTCCAGGCCCTCATAGGCAGCGAACATCATAACACCGCCCTCACCAGAGCTTCCATCCGTAACGTCCATTCCCGGATCATTGGGCACATGCACGACCTGGCCCACCAGTTGGGCTACTTAGAATTCGTCCAAGATATCGACCGATACCTTCGGAAAACCGCCGCAGTTTCTGTCTCTACTAATATCGCCATCCGAGACCACAACCTCCACTCCCCCTCCCCAACGACCTTGGAGATCATCCGAAACTCCGTTCCCACGGACCACGGAACACCCAGCGCCTCATCCTCCCCCTTGGACCCTATGGAAGCACTGGCCATTGACGCCCTCATCAGCAAAATCAGGAGTAACTTGACAGTGCTGGACAGTGCTGGACAGTACCATAGTGCTCATAGTGAGGGTCCATCTTGATAGAGCTTTCATAGTACTCTCATAGTGTCTCATAGTGTTCCTAG
>JBBPUL010001280.1:0-10468 GCA_038094675.1 Spongispora temasekensis
TAGCCAAGGGTTTGTACGTTATTTGTCCCCACCAAAGCTAAGTGAGATTCCCACAGGTGATTGTGGGGCGCTTCGCGCCCCGGTTTGGGGTTAGGCATTGGAACGGTTTTTGGAGTCACTGTATAGTCAACCAGCCCTCTCTCTACTTCCACAGTGCACAGACACTTGAAGAAGACAGGTATAAAAGCTGTGGTCAAGTCAAAATGACCTCTTCTTTCAGTCAAGCATCACAAGGCTTATTTAGACTTTGCTTATGCCTATAAGGATTGGACTCTGGAGGACTGGAAGAAGGTAGTATGATCTGATGAGACCAAAATCAATCGCCTAGAGTCAGATGGGTGCAAGTGGGTGTGGAAAAAGGCAGGGGAAGGGCTCAGTGATAGGGTGGTGGAAGGTACAGTCAAGTTTGGAGGTGGTTCTTTGATAATGTGGAGGTGTATAACTTGGCAGGGAGTTGGCTATGCTACCAAGATTGATGGTAGGATGGATGGAGACCTTTACCTTCAGATTTTGAAGAATGAACTGCTAGATTCTCTGCAGTTTTATGGTCTTGATTCTTCTGACATCATCTTTCAGCAGGATAATGACCCCAAGCATACTTGCAAGAAGGTGAAGGATTGGCTTCATGAGCAGGATTTTCACACTATGATATGGCCTGCACAGTCTCCTGACCTTAACCCCATTGAGCATCTCTGGAGTTACCTCAAAAGAAAACTAGCAGATCATGAATCTTCTCCTAAGGGGATTTATGAATTGTGGGAGAGAGTTCAGGTTGATTGGGAGGGGATACCAGCTGAGGAGTGTCAGAAGTTGATAGATAGCATGCCTAGAAGGGTTCAGGCAGTTATTAAGGCAAAGGGAGGTTATACCAAGTACTAATATATCCAATATACCAGAAGGTGCAAAACTATTACAATAGTATTGCTGTTTTGAAATGAATGTATCTTGGGAGTGTGTAAACCAAATCACATGATCCTGGGGACAATATTGTAGCCAAGGGTATGTACTTTGTTTGTTCCCACCAAAGCAAAGTGACATTCCCATGAGTGATTGCAGGGCACTGTACACCCTGGTTTGAGGTTAGACATTGCAATAGTTTTGCACCTCACTGTAATAAGTTTGATGAGAAACCTGTTTATGTTCTCCCACTCAGTATGTTACTCCATTTTATTGTTGCTCAACCAATTATATTACTTTGTTTACAGTTCTATACCCATACTACAAGCTTATCTACATTAAGATAGCCTGGGCTGGCCCCAAGGAGCAAAAGAAGGAGCTCAAGGCCAGGAACTTGAACACCAAGGACTGGCAGAAGGAGGCACTGAAGATCATCAAATTAATAATAGAAGAATATTAGAAGTGCAACAACCTTACCACTACTCAGGTAAATAATGCTACTACTGCCAGTGATACTATTGTGGATAATCCCACCACCCTGGAATCTGACTTCAACAGACACTGGCGAGAACTTATCAAAAAAACAGTTCATCACAATGGCAGAGGATGGCTATCCAAACTTTATCAGTATCTTGAGGACATCCCCAAAGATGTCACCAAGGACACAGACATCATTCAATGGTTGTTGATAAGTCTGTCTTTGTTCATTTTATTATATTTTTTGTTTTATACTATCTCAGGATCATGCACAAACCTATCCAATGCTTGCATAAATTGCAAAAGATGTCTGCACCATCTCTGCATCATCTGTTTCTTGCAAATGGCTCTTCTCTGCCAGTGCCAAAATCACCACAGACCACTGCTCTCATCTCAGTATAGACAAGTTTGAATATTTGCAAGTTCTCAAGCACCATTGGTTACACACACTTCAAGATTCTGTGGCCTTCAATTCTAGTTACATCAATGAGGTAAACATGGCTAAATATAAGGAACTCCTTGTGCACAAAGTGGAGATGGTAAAATGAGACAATAGCATGATTAGCATGGTTGAATGTTTGATTGTATAGCTGATCATCTATATACTTTGTATCTACTTTTGTTATGAACTGGTCTACTATAAGATTGGTTGTAACTGGTCTTGCAGTCAGTTCTGTCCATTAAGCTTAATGCAAGCAACTAGCAACTAGTCAAAATTCAGAAGCCTTGAACCAGCAACTGTGGTCTGGTTGTAACCACTACTAGTCCAGTTTGGTTGCTAGTCTTTTTCTGGTTTGGCAACTGGACCTTCAAACACTAAAACTCTTCATCCCAATGGTCTTCTATCCAGCTGATTTGGATAGATGGCTCAACAACTAAAGAGATGAGCATATATATATATGTGAAGTAACAGCAAAAATATACACATTGCAATGATATATGTGGTAGTATCATCCATACAGTTGTAGTACTTTTCAGCCCAATGGAGACCAACATCTAGTCACAGTTTGAGGTGAGGTTGACTTTCATGAAGGTCTTCCCATCCAGTCATGAAAAGTTTGAAGTATGGCACTGACAAGCCAAGGCATGGTAACATTTCACCTGAGACATAATGCTGGACTATGTGAGGGATCTGACAGAAGCTGTTGGACAACTGTTACGATCGGCCCCTTTTCTTTTCTTCATCGCTTCTTTTGCCTTGTATTACTTAAGCCCGCACAGCCTTTCACTTAGTCAGCATTGGCGGCTGTGCATTTTCCTTATCTCTTATCTCTGACTCATATGTTCCAGAACATTCTATGTAGTTCTATCACACACAGCCTTCTAACTCGTTTCACGCTGTGTCTGACTCATTTCCCTTATCTTCAGTTTCCTTGTTAGGATTCCTCTCTTATCGAGCTGTAGCACTGCTTGGTCTGTGCACAGGACTCTTATATATAAATAGGGCATAGCACAAGTGGTGTAACCTTAGCTTGAGCCTACTCGAGATAGCAATCTATTGCATCTTTGACCCTCTCGCTCCTCTCTGCTCTCCCTTTGAACCACTTGGCCTCGCAGCATCTTCACTCGAGGATACTCTATCTTCATCCTTTGACATTGCTACATACTTGCCTAGGCGGAGTAGTGACCAGTCTCTGTGCATTGTGCTCAGGACATACACCCCTCGACTTCATCTTGCAGCTTTAGGTTGCACATCGAGTCTATGGCTGATGCTACCTGTGCCTGTTGTAACAAAAGGCTCAAGCTCTTCAAATGCGACTACCCTTGCTATAGCTCGCAGCCATTTTGGCCCCTCCATCACCTTTGAAGTGGCACCCCCACCTACCACCACCACCCATCACAACCTCTTCCTCTTGGAGGTCCACCACACCCCCTAGTCCCAGCTCCGGAACTACCATGCCTCCTTCACTCCCCAGCCCTGTGCCCACTATGACTTCAAAACCTACTGAACTTTGCCTTGCCCAACTCAAGGCCTTCATAGGCAAACAACGCAATGCCATGCCCTGGCTTCGCTCAGTACTATGATACCTCACTGTTAATATTAATATCTACTCGACGGATGAAAAGAAGATAGGTTTCGCCCTGTCATTCATGAACGATGGAAATGCCCCCCCTGGGCAGACACTTTTACGGAGAAAAGCATGCGAGGAACTAATATAGCCCTAGGATCTTGGGATGACTTCATCAAAGAATTCAAGGCTCATTTTGAGAGCCCCAACACCACCGCCAATGCTTTAACCTGGTTGGCCACTTATCACATTAACGAGCGGTGTGATGGAACATTCCAACCGTCCCTCAACCAATACATCTCTGAATTCCACAACCAGGTAAGCCTGGCAGGGCTTAATGAGGCAGCAACAATCTGCCATTATTTCTCCACCAGCATCCCTCCTTCACTCTCTGAAAAGGTGTACCTCATGAACACCGTCCCTACCACCATCGACGATTGGATCAAGAATGCCTCTCATCTCGATGACCAGCACAAATGTGCTAAGCTTGTTGCTCATCAGCACAAGCACTCCTCGACCCCCACTTTCGTCCCTCACCCTACTCAGACACGACGCGACAAAGACCCCAACACCATGGATGTGGATGCCATCCACATCCCAAAACTCACCCCCGAAGAGCGAGAATGCTGCTTCAAACAAGGACTCTGCCTCTGCTGCAGAAAGTCGGGTCACTTCTTCAATAAATGCCCCACCTTCAAAGATCTTCCCCCACACCCCGGCAGAACCAACTGAAAGGTCACCAAAGCTGAAGAAGACATGCCTGGACTCATGGATGAAGATGACGATGAGGATGTCCATGTAGAAGCAGTAGGGGTCAAGGATTTTTGAAAGGGAGGACTTCTTCAATGCAAGTACCTCCCCAATGTTTCGTTTCTTGTGCGCCTGTACTAGTATCCACATCAAATAGAGCTATGCGTATCCCCATTTAGCTCGTGGTACCCTCGCACACTATGAAAGTCGTCAACTCTCCTACTCTAGTTGACTCCGGAGCAGAGATTTCCTGCCTTGACTGGGCCTTTGCCTGAAAACATCGCCTCCCTCGCACCCGCCTAGAACAACCAATCCACGTTCGCAACATAGACCAATCCACAAATTCCAACGGAGACATCTTATTCTCCACTGAACTATACATCTCTGTCAGGGAAGGAGTAACCCAAAAGGTGCTCTTTTACCTCATGAACTGCAGCAAGGAAAATGTCATCCTTGGTCTCCCCTGGCTCTGCCTCGCTAACCCAACAATTGATTGGGAAAAGCAAACCATCTCCATCCCCGAGGTCCTCGATCAATCCGTGGACCTGTATCACACCTACATCACTGACCAAAAGTGGCACGACTCTCACTACTGCGCCTCACCTCTCTAAGGATTCAGGGGAACTTCGATTCAGTGTGTTAATATGACACCCGAAACCCACAGACACCTACACACGTACTTGGACATCCAGTCCGAGAAACAGTGGCAACATCAAACCCTGAGCCACTATTCCATCAACTGCGTTACTCGAGGAGGACCATACATCCTACCCTCAGCCACCATCGCCTGCTACTCCAAAGCTACCAAACTTGTGGAAAAAGCGGGAACCCAGACCCAGAAGATTACCCTACCCCTGGAATACTCAGACTTCGACAAAGTCTTTGAGGAAAAGGACTGCAAATCCCTCTCCCCATCATGACCACATGACCATGAAATTAATCTCGACGAATCCTTTGTTTCAAAGATTGGGAAAATCTACCCTCTATCCCCCGAAGAACAAAAGATAACAGAGGCTTTCCTAGATGAGAACCTTCGCTCCGGGAAAATTCACCCCTCCAAATCTCCACAGGCCTCCTCCTTCTTTTTCATCAAAAAGAAGGATGGCAAACTCTGTCCATGCCAGGACTACCAGTACCTGAATAAACATACCATCCACAATGCCTACCCCCTACCCCTCATCTCCGACCTTGTCGACAAGCTCAAAGGAGCTAATGTCTTTGCCAAGTTCGACGTCCGTTGGGGGTACAACAATGTATGCATCAAAGATGGTCACCAATGGAAAGGTGCCTTCATTACTCACAAAGGCCTCTTTAAACCCATGGTCATGTTCTTTGGCATGAACAACTCCCCCTCAACCTTCCAATGCTTTATGAACGACTCGTTCAGAGATATGATCACCGAAGGATGGCTTGTTATCTACATGGATGATTTGCTCATCTTTTCTCCTGACAATGAATCCCACACTGAATGCACCCGCCGCATCCTCCAATGTATGATGGAACTAGACCTCCATCTATGCCTCAACAAGTGTAAGTTCACCACTCCAGAAGTGGAATATCTCGGTATGATCATCAAACTGGGCGAACTTGCTATGGACCCCGTCAAGCTTGACGGAATCGCTTCTTGTCCCATCCCGAAGAAGGTGAAGGATATGCGTTCATTCCTTGGATTTGCCAACTTTTACTGGCGTTTCATCCCCTCGTACTCAGAGGTGGCCTATCCCTTCATTGACCTCACAAAAAAAACCGCTGCATGGCTTTGGACTCTCTAATGCCAAACCTCCTTCGATGAGCTCAAGAAGCTCTTTCTCTCTCGACCCACCCTCCGCCTCCTGGACCTCTCTCGACCCACCCTCCGCCTCCTGGACCTCTCTCGACCCATCCTCCGCCTTCCGGACCTCTCTAGGCCTTTTGTGGTGGCCACCGATGCATCATGAGATGCCACCGGTGCTATTCTTCTCCAAACCGACTCAAACGGGGACTGGCACCCCTGTTCCTACCTCTCTCAGTCATTCTCTCCAGCAGAACGAAACTATGACATCTTCAACCATGAACTCCTAGCCATCATTCGCGCTCTCAAGGCCTGGCGACACTACCTCCGTGGCTCGCAACACCCAGTCCAAGTCTTCACGGACCATAAAAATCTGACGTACTTCCGTCAACCCCAGAATCTCAACTGTTGCCAAGTGCGATGGCTCCTTGATCTTGCGGATTTCGATCTCAAGATGACTCACGTTCCTGGTTCTCTCCTCTCTGGCCCCAATGCCCTTTCCTGCCATCCTGATAAACTTTCGTCAGAGTCTGACAACCAAGCTGTCACTCTCCTCCCCGAAACCCTCTTCATCCGTGTCGTTGACTTAGTCCTCACAACCACCATTCAGAAACACTCCACTGATGACAAACTCGTCACTCGCCTTCGCGCTGACCTTGAGAGCCCCATTACTGCCCCAAACCTCCGCAACTGCCTTTCTGATTGGCAGTTTAAGGAGAACCTCCTTTGCTATCGTGACCGCGTCTACATCCCAGAACCTGACTGCCTGTCCATCATTACACGTATCCATGACCACCCCTCTGCCGGCCACCCCGGTTATCTTAAAACCTGCCAACTTGTTGCCCATGACTTTTGGTGGCCCGGCCTTACCACTCAGGTCCACTGATATGTCAAAGGTTGTGCCCTCTGCCAACAAAACAAGGCCAACACCCACCCCACGGTTCCGCCCCTCTCTCCAATAAAGTCTCTTGCCTACCATCCATTCCAGCAGGTCTTCTGTGATCTAATCACCGACCTTCCCTTGTCTAATGGTTTCGACAGCCTGTTGGTTGTGGTCGACCATGGGCTTACTAAGGAGGTAATCCTCTGCCCCACAAAAAAACATATCACTGCCGAGGGAGTTGCAACCCTCTTTTTCCACAAAGTCTACCATCACTGGGGCCTCTATGACAAAATCATCTCTGACCGAGGCCCACAATTTGTGTCTACCTTTACTCGAGAGCTCGGAAAGCTCTTGAAATATAATCTCTCTTTGTCTACAGCGTACCACCCCCAAACCGATGGTGAAACAGAATGTGTTAACCAAGAGGTTGAAACATATGTACCTTTGAATCTTCTGCAGGATCAACCTGACCACATGGGCTGATCATATCACCCATGCAAAATTCATGCACAACCACCACCCCCACTCTATCACTGGCAAGTCGCTGTTCTACCTCATGTACAGCTTCGAACCTCATGCCCTCCCACAGTCCTTGCGGAAACACCACTTCCTGCCCTGGAAGAATGCCTTAAAGCCCTATCTGCAGCAAGGAACAAGGCACTTGCCACCCACGAACTCGCACACCAGATGATGGAATGTTGCACACACTGCTCTTTTACCCCATTTACCAAGGGAGACAAGATGTGGCTAGAGGCAAAGAACCTCAATTGCTGCATTGTGAACCCTAAATTTGCACCCAAAAGAGAAGGACCTTTCATCATCACAGACGTCTTATCTCCCCTGACATATAGACTCCACCTCCCAGCAACATGGAAGATCCACCCTGTGTTCCATGCTTCCCTCTTATCACCCTATCACGAAAACAGCGTCCACGGCCCGAACTTCCCAGCTCCACCCCTGGAGCTAATAGAAGGTGAAGAGGAATACGAAATCGAGAAGGTTTTGTGCCACAAAGGAACACCATGCTCCTGCATGTTCCTGATCTAATTGAAAGGCTACACTGCCAAGGAAGATTCCTGGGTCCCAGAACGGAACCTGAAAAATACAAAGTCTGCCCTTCTGGAGTATAAGAACCTCCACCTGAAGGCCTTCCCTTCCTCAAAGCAATAGCTTTCTCACCTCACAATGCCCACAACCATATTCTCCTCCTCACCCCTTCGCTTCTCTTTTAGCATGTCCACCAATGTCTCTACCACATCTCTCTCATCTCCCTTATCCCTGTCTATTTCAGTTCCTCCTATGAAGGACCATCTTGCTTCACTGCCATGTACCCCTTTTCCACCACTGGCCAACCCTTCTCATTATGAGGATGCTAGGTACTGGCAACAGATAGTGACCTCCTAGCCCTGGCGCTATTTATACCGTCTCTGTCCTCGAGTCACCCACCGACCCCCCGACCCCAATAATCTCCGTCGATATCCCCCTCCATGCTCACACTCTCTGGTCCTTGGACCCCACCAATGATGAGCACAGTGCGCTCCACGAATTCCTCACTGACCCCCACATGTTTATGGGGATATCTGCTTTCACCGATCCCTCCTCTTTATTCTTTATCCTTTTCATGGTTTACCTCCAACTGGAGTATCTCCCCCACCTCTTTCAGTCCCTCATCGGCAATGACCACCGAGGCATCGCCCTCATCAGGGCCTCCATTTGAAACATCCACTCCAGGACCATCAGACACATCCATGATCTAGCTTATCAGATGGGCTTCTCAGAGTTTGTCCAGGACATCGATGGTACCTTCGAGAGACTGCTGCCATCTCCGTCCCTACCAGCATCGCTATCACAGGTTATGCCATCCGCTCCCCCTCTCCCTTGCCCTCCGAAATCATCTGTGACTCTGTCTCCGTGGCCAATGACACACCAAGCGCCTCATCCTCCCCCATTGACACCATAGAAGCATTGGCCATCGATGCCCTTCAGGCCCGCTTTGACTGTATCCAGGAGGCTACCGTCCAATGATGCATCTTGCAGGGGGACCTACCCTGCCCAAGCGATCACAACCAGTACCGTGACTCCTGTTTCATATGCCACAGACTTGGCCATATCTGGGTACATTGTCCCCACTATACGTGCCCCTTCTGTCACCGTTGCTCCCCCGGTCATACTTAGGCCGCCTGCCCCTTTCACAACCGACGCTCCTTCCTCCTCCTCCTCCTCCTGTAGCTCTCACCAGTCCCGGGGATCCTTTCGGTCCCACACCTCCCATAATTCTGGCCACTTTCAGTGCTCTGGCCATGTGCTTCCAGTACCTCCACCTCAATCCCCACTAACACTAAATGATAATGATGACTTTTGTTTCAACTCTGTTGGTGAAAGCAACATGTGCAGATCACCTGTCAGGTCTTGCCATGGGCTGTAAGAGACTGGTCTCACCAGGGTTTTGACCCTACTAAGGGGGTAATGTTATGATCAGCCCCTTTTCTTTTCTTCATCGCTTCTTTTGCTTTGTATTACTTAAGCCTGCACAGCCTTTCACTTAGTCAGCATTGGTGGCTGTGCGTTTTCCTTATCTCTTATCTCTGACTCATACGTTCTGGAATATTCTATGTAGTTCTATCACACACAGCCTTCTGACTCATTCTGTTACGACAGGCGCGGGTAGCGTCAGCCGTAGACTCGATGCGCAACCTAAAGCTGCGAGACGAAGACGAGGGGCGTAGGTCCTACACGCGATGTGCAGAGACTAGTCACTACTCCGCCTTGGCGAGTATGTAGCGACGTCGAGGACGAAGACTGAGTATCCTCGAGCGAAGACGCTGCGAGGCCAAGTGGTTCGAAGGGAGAGCAAAGGAGGGAGCGAGAGGGTCAAAGACGCAATAGATTGCTATCTCGAGTAGGCTCAAGCTAGAGTACATGCTTGTGCTACACCTCTATATATACGTGCGAGGAACGCGCACGGACCATGTCTGAGAGGAGCCTCAAAGACGAAGGAAGACATAAGAGGAAAGAGGATAAGCAACTATGAGTAATCCGCAGTATGAATGAGTAAGAAGAAGACTGCGGATTGGAAATAAGAAGCAAATACGCAGCAGAGAAGATCAGAAGAGAATGTGCTGCGGCATGAGGACTGCGGGAGCAGTAGAAGAGAAGCTCGGGTGAAATACCTGAGATAAGGATAAGCGACACGAGGTGTCGGAAGCAATAAGTGAAACAAAGAAGCGAAGAAGGCACTCGGTGCCAAAGGAAAGAGTCCAAGAGAGAAGGAAGCGGCATGAGCCAACGGGAGTGGTTGGCGAAGGGACAATGGTGAACTGGGGCGATACACAGTATCGGAGACCACAGGTCCAAGGGAAAGGTGATGGGTATATGCCAGTAGGACAACCAGCAAGGTGTAGGCGAACCAGCAGGAATGGCTGGTGAGACATCTAGAGGCGCAATGAGAGGCGCCGCGGCTAAGACAAAGGGAAAAGAAAAGGGGCCATAGACCAATTATAACAACGACAAGAATACCGTTCATCAGCAAAATCAGGAGTAACTTGACAGTGCTAGACAGTGCTGGACAGTACCATAGTGCTCATAGTGAGGGTCCATCTTGACAGAGCTTTCATAGTACTCTCATAGTGTCTCATAGTGTTCCTAGTATTTCATAGTTTTCATAGTGTCTTATAGTATCTC
>JBBPUL010001281.1:0-10463 GCA_038094675.1 Spongispora temasekensis
TTGTAGCCAAGAGTATGTTCTATTTATATCCCCACCAGAGCTAAGCGAAATTCCCACAGTGATTGGCAGTGCGCTGCGCGCACTGCCATTGGGGTTAGTATGGAAAGGGTTTTTGAGGTCACTGTATGGTGATTGAGGTTCTTAGCTTCTAACCACACCTTATCCCCTTTGGCAAAGGGGGTGAAGGTGCTGTGTATCCAGGATGCCATCACCTGTTGTGCGAGTTCATGGGCTGCGAGTGGCTCATCCCTGGCTATGAATAAGGCCTTGAGGCATTCTTTCAGGGCCGGAAGCAGAGTTTCTGCAAGAACCATGGGTAGGGCATGAGGTTCAAAGCTGTACATAAGGTAAAATGGCAATTTGCCAGTGACAGAGTGTGGGTGGTGGTTATGCATGAATTCTGCATGGGTGATGTAGTCAGCCCATGTGGTCGAGTTGTTTCAGCAGAATATCCAGAGGTACATTTCAACTTCTTGGTTGACTCATTTGGTTTCTCCATCAGATTAAGGGTGGTATGCTGTGGACAGGGAGAGGTCATATTTTATGAGCCTTCCGAGCTCCCAAGTGAAGGTAGAAGTGAATTGTGGGCCACAGTCAGAGGTAATTTTGTCATAGAGGCCTTAGCAATGATAGACTTTGTGGAAAAAGAGGGTTGCTACACCCTCAGTGGTGATTTGTTTCTTAGTAGGGCATAAAATTACCCCCTTAGTAAGTGTTGCAAACTAGCAATGCACTAAACCTAACTTCGAGGAGATGAAGAGGACAGGGGGAGTGTCAGCACAAAGAAATGCTCGGGCTAGTCCACACCGGGGTTTGGTTATCGTAACCCAGCAATCTTCGGAGGGGTGGTAGGAAGCCGACTACTTGTACACGGCTATACCGACGGTGATGTCGAGGACGAGGACGACTCGTAAGAAAGAGGAGTGAGCGATATGGCCTAACCTGATGCCTTGCTAAGCAGAGGACACCGGATGACGACAATACACTTAGGGCTAGGCCACAAGAGGTGCAAGCCAAAGAAGGACGACTAGAATCAAGCTGGGGAATCCCAGTTGACCAAGTGCCCTATATATATTCATCTGCCATGTGCACGGACCAGCTTAGGGCCGGTGAGGGCAGAGGGCACTTACTTAAATAGGAAGTGAGAGATAAGAGGGTCCAGGGTAGCGCCACAAGATAAGGACATGCGGTAGACATGCCGTGGCGGTAGGGATTGGCATGGGTATGGGTAACCCTTGAGGGTTTTGGTATGGGTATCTCAAGGGTATGGGTGTGGGTGTCACTTAGTGACACCCATGTCACAACCCGTACCCTCAACACGGGTTCACGGGTTAAAATGCAAATTCTATTCTGAACTTATACTAACCAAAACAAATAAAGTACAAACATAAATTCTATTACCATATGCCTCCTGCTCACCTAATCCAACCATGGAACTCTCCAAACGTGTCAAGTGCATGACAGAAAGGGCCAAGGCTGCTGCGGAAAACCCTGTCATCCCACAGAAGCGGCAAGCAACTAGCGATGCTGTAGCCAATCATGATCAGCACGCGCCTCCGAAAAAACATAAAAATGGAGAAAGAGTCATGCATAGAAGCCTTAGTCCTGTCACTCAACCCAACACGGCAAGCAATTCCAGCGATGAGGAAAGCAGCATAGTTCTTGATGCAAGCACCTCCCAAGAGGCTGCGCCCACTGAAGATGAGTCTAGTGACGAGACTCCTGAGGATGAATTGAGTACGTTGTAATCCAAATCCTTGGACCTTGACTCCCTGTAATTTGTATCAGAGCGCCTCGCAAAGGACTGGACCTCACCTATGTACACATTTTTTGAATCCACTCCAAAGATCCAAGCCATCAATGGCCATCGGGCCCATGAGTTCAAATGCTGCAACCGTGGATGCAAGACAAGGATTAGATGGTACTTGGACATGAAGGATGCATGGTCCACTGGAAACATGCGCAAGCATGTACATACCTGCTGGGGCGACGAAGCACTCAATGCTGCTGTTCAGGCCAAGAACTTGGATGACATTCGCACTAAGATTGTCAAGAGCATCCTATGTAGTGGTTCAATCAATGCTGCATTTGAGAAAAAGGGAAAGGGGGAAGTAACTTACAGTAACCATCAGATGACCCGCGCGGAGACATGGTATGTGCATCAATAGGGGACCGAATCTCCTATGGGTACCGATGAACTTCTTGTCCAGCGCTCGTATTGTCAGATGGGTGGCCGAGGACCTGCGGCCATTTCAGATTGTCAAGGACCAAGGGTTTTTGACGTTAATGAAAACAGGACACCCTGAATACTACATACCCTCACCTGAAATGGTCTCCTGCGATGTCCGACACATTTTCGGCTGCACACGTCAACGGATCGCTAAAATGTTGGCGGTGTGTATTAATATACTGACAATGAATCTATATAACTGATGGATGAACGTACCAGAGTTACGATGGCAAATTGAGCTTCACAACGGATGCATGGACATCCCCAAATCACCATGCATATGTCGTGATCTGTGTGCACCTGCAGAGGAAAGGAGTACCTCTAGCATTCCCATTAGATCTCGCGGAAGTGGCAAAGGTATGTTCCAATCATACCTTTTTCCAGGTTGTTCGTTGTATCTGACATGCTGGTGGCCATCCTAGTCACACACGGGCATGGAGTTAGCCACAACATTTGCAGACGTTCTGTCACAGTTCGGGTTAACAAGCAAAGTTAGCAAATGCACCACTACCCATGTCATGAGACGGCACTGACCTGACTGAGTAGATTCTTAGCGTAACCTGTGACAATGCATCAAACAACGATGTAATGGTTCAAGTTCTCAAAGAAAAGTTACCTTCGTTCAAAGGGGCGGTCAGCCACACCCGATGCTTCCTGCACATGGTGAACTTGGTGGCTAAATCATTAATATGTCAGTTTGACATTAGTAAGAAAGATGCGGATGCAGCTTTGAGTGGAAGTGTTCAACAGCGAACTAAGTCAGCTTAATGAGAACACGGAAGATGAAAGACTTACCGAGGAACTCAACGACATTGATGGTAGGGACGACTCAGAGAACCTTGAAGGTCCGGCCGATGACAACGAGGACGGCTGGATTGATGAGGTCAACTTGTTGACCAACGAAGAGTGCTTGGAGCTGGAGGATGCTATTGAACCAGTGAAATTAGCAATAACCAAGGTGTGCAACATGTACGGACATACCTGTTTGTTGCTGATAGCTCATAGTTGTGTAAACTGGCATACAAAATCGTCCGTTCAATGATGGTTCTTCTCCCTGCGTGGAAATCAACATTGACCGAACAAAAAGAAAATGTTATGATCATTCCACGAGACGTAGCGACCAGATGGAACTCAATGTATGATCTTCTTGAATATTGTTTGAGACACCGCAAGGCAATCGACATGATCACATAATGTCGCGACTTGGGATTGAGGCGATTTGAGCTTGGGGACAAGGAATGAGACGTCATCAAAGAATTGTGTACTGTCCTGAAGGTGCAGTTACTTGTTTGGCTGCCTCCCCACTTCTGCATGGCTTACCTCATGGAATAATCAAATTAAGGTTCTCAAACATGCAACCTTGTTTTTCTCGTGCTCTAGCCCCAACCTAGCGACGGTGATACCAGCAATGGATCACATCGACAAGCTCTTCGCTACAGCAGGCGGTGCCAATGGGAGCTACAGTCTCGCGATCCGTGCTGCCCTCGAGATGGCCAAGAAGACCCTCAATCGCTACTATCAGCTCACTGATGCTTCAGAAGTCTATCGGATTGTGATGGGTAAGTCATTTTACTATTGAACTACTACTAGACTACTAAATGACATCTCTCCCAGTATTGCATCCAAAATACAAGCTGGAATATTTCAAGCTCATGGATTGGAAGGAGGAGTGGATTGAGACTGCTGAAACTCTTGTTCGCAAACAATTTACTAATGTTTATCTTCAAACGACTCGGAGCGAAGACGTTGACAGCAGCGAAGATGTTGACAGTGGCGAGGCTACAGAAACTGAAGCCGAAGATGCTAAAAAGGTATGTAGTAAGTTATCCTACATCGTGTCTATTTTTTTTTTGTTACAGGGAGCCCAAGTGGTTAATATTTTCGAAGATTTGGCAGCCTTTGCGCCCCCGAAGGCTCACAATGTGTGCTCCGAACTTGATCGGTACCTTGGCACCGATGTCGAAAACGTCAAGGATGCTGTCGCTTGGTGGTATGAGCGACATGGAGCCTATCCGGTGCTCTCTCGTATGGCACTAGATTATCTCACAATTCCAGGTAGGATTTTTTTTTTTTCTCTTGCTATTGATGGAGCGGCTGATCTGATTCCCATTTCAAGCAACCTCAATCAATGTTGAACGGCTTTTTAGCCATGGCTGTTTGGCCATATCACACGTTCGCAATCGCTTGTCGAGCAACGCCGCCCGCACACTGTTGTGCTTAAACCAGTGGAGCCGACTCGAGCTTGTTAATAACAAAGATATTGAAGGTATTTCGAAGTTGCCGGATGTTGTTGGAGAGGCTGGAGATACACTTGAGGAGGGTTGGGACCGAATTGAAATTGTGTAACAGCCAGTAGTATACTTGTCTCGTCATTGTACCTGCTGAATAGGCTACCCACGGGTATACCCTCATTGGGTGCGGGTATGGGTTGAGGTTTTTGGACCCATGACAATTTCTACACCCGTTGTGCAGGTGTGGGTAGGTTAACGGGTATGGGTGTGGGTATAGTCCAGGATACCCATGGGAGTACCCATGCCAATCCCTACGTGGCAGTGGGAAGAATGGAAGAGAAGGCATAGCCTTACCTGGCCCTGAGATCTGGATCGAGATCCGAGATCTGGAGATAAGAGATACAATTGGGAGATCTATCAAGATACAACCCGATATAGAATAGGTGAGCATCTATAAAAGTGTCAATAGGTACAAACAAAGATCAGGGTGCTAAGATGAAGAGATAAGATGAATAGAGCGCCTGATAAGGGAAAGGGGCTGGATCCATATCCGTAACCCTAGAATAAGGTTGCCTTAGGCACGTAGAGTGCTTCAGTTAGGTTAACGCCGTTGTGGTTACAACAATAAGTCTATGGTCAATCATGACCAGCAGGCTATCAAAACCCTATGACAGAAAGAGAGGTTGGTGATAAGGTCACAGAAGACCTGTTGGAATAGGTGGGAGGCTAGAAATTTGATAGGGAAGAGTGGAGAGACTGTGGGGTGAGTGTTTGCTTTGTTCTGCTGGCAGAGGGCATAGCCTTCAACATAGCAGTGGACCTGTGCAATGAGACCAGGCCATCAGAAATCATAGGCAATGAGCTGTCAGGTTTTAAGATATCTGGGGTGGCCAGTGAAGGGGTGGTTATATATATGGGTGACAACAGCGAGGTGGTCAGGTTCAGGGATATATACATGGTCCTGGTAGCAGAGTAGGTTCTCCTTGAATTGCCAGTCAGTGAGGTAGTTACAGAGATTGGGGGCAGTGACTGGTCCTTCAAGATCACTGCAGAGGCAGGTGATGAGTTCATCATGAGCTGAGTGTTTCTGGATGGTGGTGGCTAGGATGGAGTCAATGACATGAACAAAGAGGGTTTCAGGGAGAAAAGTGATGGCCTGGTTGTCTGAGTCAGACTAGAGGCAGTCAGAATGGTGTGATAAGGTGTCAGGGCCAGAGAGCAGAGAGCCAGGGACATAGGTCATCTTGAGATTGAAATCAGCAAGATCGAGGAGCCAACACACCTGTTGGTGGTTGAGATTTTGGGGCTGGCAGAAGCATATTAGGTTTTTGTGGTCTATGAAGACCTGGCAGGGAATTGAGAGCCACAAAGATAGTGGCACCAAGACTTGAGAGCACAGATGATGGCCAGGAGTTCACAGTCGAAAATATCATAGTTTTGTTCTGATGGGGAGAATGACTGCAAGAGGTACAAGTAGGGATGCCAATCTCCATTGGAGATAGTCTGCAGGAGAATTGCCCCAGTAGCATCATGAGATGCATCAGTGGCAAGGGTCAGGAGAGGTCAGGGAGATGAAGGATGGGGTGAGAGAGGAAGAGCACTTTAAGCTCATCAAAGCACTTTTGACATTGGGGAGTCCAGAGCCAGGCCACAGTTTTCTTGGTCAGGTTAATGAGGGGGCAAGTGATGTTGGAGTATGAGGGGATGAAGTACTGGTAGAAGTTTGTGAATCTGAGGAAGGAATTTTGACTTTCTTAGAGACTGGCCAGAAGGCAATGCCATCAAGCTTGACAGGGTCCATAGTGAGTTTGCCAGGTTTAACAATCATCCCGAGGTATTTGACCTTGAAGGGTGGCAAACTTGCATTTGCTAAGACATAGATGGAGGTCAAGCACCATCATTCATCGAAGAACACAGCAGGTGTGTTCTATATGGGATTCATTATCTGGGGAAAAAATAAGGAGGTCATCCATATAGATGACGAGCCATCCTTCAGTGATCATATCATGGAACAAGTCATTCATAAATTGCTGGAATGTGGAGGGGGAGTTGTTCATGCCAAAGAACATGACCATGGGTTCAAAGAGGCCTTTGTGGGTGATGAAGGCTCCTTTCCATTGATGACCATCCTTGATGCATACATTGTTATATCCCCAGCAGACATCAAACTTGGTAAAGACTTTTGCTCCTTTAAGTTTATTGACGAGGTCAGAGACAAGGGGTAGGGGGTAAGCATTGCAGATGGTATGCTCATTTAGGTACCTATAGTCCTGGCATGAGCAAAGTTTGCCATCCTTCTTTTTAACAAAGAAGAAAGGGGAGACCTTTAGAGGGACAGATTTTTCCAGAATAAAGGTTCTCGTCGAGGAAGGCTTTGGTCACCTTTTGTTCCTCAGGGGACAAAGGGTAGATCTTTCTGATCTTTGGGACAAAGGATTTGTCGAGGTTGATTTTGTGGTCATATGGACAAGATGGTGGAAAGGACTCATAGTCCTTTTCTTCAAAGACTTTGGCAAAGTCTGAGTACTTTGGGGGCAATGTAATGTCTTGGGTTTGCATTCCTGCTTTTTCTGCAAGTTTGGTGGCTTCTGAGTAGTGGGTGATGGTGGCTGGCTGAGGGCAGGATGTATGGTTCTCCTTGGGTGATGTGGTTTATGGAATAGTGGCTAAGAGTCTGGTGTTGCCACTGTTTCTCATTGAATATCTAAGTACACGTGCAGGTGTCCATGGGTTTCAGGTGTTGTGTCAATACACTAAATCAAAGTTTCCCCGAATTCTTGGAGTGGAGAGGCATGGTAGTGGGAGTTATGTCACTTTTGATCAGTGACATAGGCATGGTATAGATCTGTAGATTGATCCAGGACCTCAGGGATGGTGATTGTTTGCTTCTCCCAATTGATGGTGGGATTAGCAAGGAGAAGCCAGAGAAGGCCAAGAATGACATTCTTCTTGCCACAGTTTATGAGATAGAAGAGGTCCCTTTGAGTAACCCCTTCTCTGACAGAGACATAGAGTTTGGTGGAGAATAAGATATCTCCATTAGAGTTTGCAGATTGGTTGGGTGAGCCAGGTGTGAGGGAGTTTGTGTTTCCAGGCAAAAGTCTAGTCAAGGCAAGAGATCTCTGCTTCAGAGTCAATGAGAGCAGGGGAGTTGACAACTTTCATAGTGTGCAAGGGTACCATGAGCTGAATGGGGATATACATAGCTCTATTGGATGTGGATACTAGTACAGGCACACAGGAAATGAAATGCACATCATTTGTTGATGTGATAGGTGGCAAGCCAGGTTAGGGCATTGGTGGTGGTATTGAGGCTCTCAAAGTGAGCCTTGAACTTTTTGATGTTTGAAGAGCTTGAGCCTTTTGTTATGACAGGTGTGGGTAGTGTCAGCTGTAGACTCAATTTGCAACCTAAAGCTGCAAGATGAAGATGAGGGGCATAGGTTCCAAGCACAATGCAAGGTAACTGGTCACTACTCTGCCTAGGCAAGTATGTAGTGACATTGAAGACAAAGATAGAGTATCCTCAAGCAAAGATGCTGTGAGGCCAAGAGGGTTCTTAGGGAGAGCAGAGAGGAGAGAGAGGATCAAAGATGCAATAGATTGCTATCTCGAGTAGGCTCAAGCTAGAGATACACTGCTTGTGCTATGCCCTATTTATAAGTATGACTTCTGTGCACAGACCAAGCAGTGTCACAGCATGATAAGAGAGAAAAATAAAAAGAGAAACTGGAGATAAGGGATAATGAGTCATACACAGCATGAAATGAGTCACGAAGCTTTGTATGATAGAAGTACATGGAATATCATGGAATATTCAAGTCAGAAATAAGAGATAAGAAGAATGCATGGCCATAGCCTTGACTAATCAAAGGGCTATGCATGTTTAAGTAATACAATGCAACAAGAAATAAAGATGAAAGGAAAAAGAGGGGTGAATTATAACAATTCTAGTGTTTGAAGAACTCTTCACTGCATGGGAAGAGAAGCTTGTACTCAATAAATATGCGACCTACTGTGAAGCCATTGAACGTGGACTTGACAAACTCAAGAAATATGTATTATCCCAAATTTGACCAAAAGGATGTATACAGTGACCTCAAAAACCCTTTCCATACATACTAACTCTGACAGCAGTGCACACAGCACACTGCCAATCACTGTGGGGATTTTGCTTAGCTTGGTTGGGGATATCAATAGAAAATACTCTTGGCTACAAATTTACTCCCTGGATCATGTGATTTGGTTCACATACTATAGAGATATGATATGATCATTTTAAGACAGCCATATCATAAAAAGGATTCTCAGCCAAATCATTGAATATTTGTTATTGTTTGTTTTTAGGGACAAATATATGTATGTAAACAGCATGTCTGAGTTTAAAAAAGTATCCAAATATCCCTGTAAATTCAAAAGCTCAAAAACTCTTACCATGACATGGCTGTCTTATAGTGTGTGAACCAAATCACATGACCCAGGGAGTGCATTTGTAGCCAAGAGTATTTTCTATTTTTATCCCCACCCAAGCTAAGTGAAATTCAAATAGTGATTGGTAGTGCACTATGCACACTGCCATCAGGGTTAGTATAGAAAGGGTTTTTGAGGTCACTGTACATCCTTGTGCTAGGTACATTCCTAGCTACTAATGTTTGTGTAATCTACTAACTACTACATGATGGTGTTACTGTACATCCAAATTACAAGCTAACTTACATTAAGATGGCCTGGGGTGGTTTCAATAAGCAGCACAAGGAGATAGCAGCAGATAATCTGCATGCACATGATTGGCACAATGACACATTGAAGGTGGTTGAGAAGATGATGCAAGAGTATGTTTGAGGGCTGGGAAGCCTCTTGTCAATATACTCACCTTTGGTATTATTGAACATTGTTGAGTGAGATCAGAGAGAAAATGTTTAAACTCCTATATTAAATCTAGCTCTGCTGGGTTTTATATATGTATAAGTGATATGAACTGTTATGACATATAGTATATTACTAGTACTAAGTTCTGTACATATGTAGTTCCAGATATTCCAGTGCTTCCAAGTGCTCTTCAGAGCTTTCTGAGTTTCTGGAAGGGTTTGGGATGCTCCAGAAGTGCTATGCACACTATTGAAAAGATCTGCAAGCTCTGTCTCATGATTATGCTTTGTGAGTTTGTCTCTCTTGGCTTTAGAAAAACTAGTTCAAGTTGTTTTTTTACCTTTACCCTTGATTGAGCTCTTAATATGCCCTTGAGTTTTTAGAGTGTCTAGTAGGCCCACTAGAATTTTGCCCTTTGGGAGTAAGAGCCATTCAGGGTAGATGAAGTCCAAAAATGTGTTGCTGTCCTTTTGTTGCATAAGCCACACACTTCCCAATTGTGTGTCATTTTCCAGCAACTGGTCCATTGTAGGATGATACCAATCAGTTTTCCACCTCAATGGTGGAGGAATAGTCAATATCTGCAGCTTTACAGGTACTACAGGTACTACAAATTGCTATCATTTTTTCACAAATGTTGTGGACACCTATGGTAGAGCCTCACAGAAGCAGAACATCTACCTCAATTAGGTCATTTTCTCAGACACCTTATAATTCTCGAACCTCAACTGCAACTGGGTGAGCTTCTTATTACCAGCACTATGGTCTATTTATCTAATCCTTCATTTGGCTCCTTTAGTGGAAAGAGTTGAAATCAACAACACTACTGTTTTACTGACCATTATTGTGCTACCCAATGCAAATGAACCAAATCAATGCCCTAGAAAGCTGATCATTATCAGAGATTGTTTCTGTTTAATGTCAGCTAGTGATTCAGAGTCCAGACTGGTATAGTGTTGCTGCAGCTCAGCAAGCTCCAGCTCTATGATATGTATGCTGGCAGCTTTGTTGACTGACTGTGGCTAAGAAATCGGCTAAAGGTGGCATAGCCACAGCTTGAATACAATAAGCTGACCCTCAAATACATACAACAAGTACATGACAACAAAAAGTAAAGACAAATCTATAGTACA
>JBBPUL010001282.1:0-10452 GCA_038094675.1 Spongispora temasekensis
GTCCAGACTAATGATGTCATAGATAAGAGATAAGGAGGTCCAGACCTCTGACGTCATTGATGATGTCATGTCACGTGATCGGTCTAGACCAGTGATGTCATATTACGTAAAGGCGGTGTGCCACACCGTTGAGATGAGAAAAAGGAGGCGAGTTTGAATAGGGTTACAACAGGGAGGGGGAGGGGGAGGGGGAGGGGGAGTTAGTGGAGAGGCTCACTAAGCATCACGAGAAATAGCAAGAATTATCAACGAGTCTCTGTGGCAATGTCATGGGTTTCTTTGTCTGTGCCACTGAATCATCTGGTGCGCGAGATGATGGCAGTGATAACGTGTCAACAAACACATCAACTGGCATGATGGTAGCTGTGAAGACGACTCGAATGTCGATGTACCGCCAACCATGCCAAGTTTATAGTGACGAAAGAGGACGACAAGGCGCATGCTGGCAATGCCGGCATAGCTACTGTCAATATGCTAGGATTTGGGCCCCTGTTACTGCTTTATGGGTCCCGAGGACCAGGCCCACTGCCACCTCGCCTGTCCTCTAATGTGCACAAACTTAGGTGTGACGCACAGCCTTATCTCAAACACGCTGGAATTTTTTGTGTGTAATTGACACCTTCCCCTTCCAGCTCCATGTCTTTGGACTGTCATGGTATGCGCTCAGGGAGGAGGACATGTTGTATATAACTCTGCATGTGTATAATGTGTGGTATAGTCAGTGAACGTTGGCTGCTCAGGAGAGGGATGTTAGACTTTAATCAATACATTATCATCTTGCACTCATCCTCATCACAAGATAGTTGAGGTAAAGCCATCTGACATAGTAAATGAGGAGTGGAGAGGTGAAGGGGTGAAACAGGAGGTAGGCATTATAAGGCAAGAAAGCTATTGCTTTGAGGGAGAGAAGGCCTTCAGGTGGAGGTCCATTTCAGTACCTCCTACAGAGGACCATCTTACTTCACCACCATGTACCCCTTCTCCATCAATGGCCCATGCTCCTCATTATGAGGATGCTGTGGTACTGGCAACAAACAGTGCACCTCCTAACCCTGGCACTGTATATACCCTCCCTGTCCTTGAGCTGCCTGCCAACACCCTGCCCCCAGTAATCTCAGTCAACATCCTCCTCCATGCCCACACCCTCCAGTTCTCGGATCCTACCGACGATGACCACAGTGCGCTCCATGAGTATCTCACTGACCCTCACATGTTTTTAGGGATTTCTGCCTTCACCGACCCCTCTTCATTGTTCTTTCTCCTGTTCATGATTTACCTTCAGTTAGAATGCCTCCCTCACCTTTTCTTCTCCCTCATCAACAATGACCACCATGGTATTTCCCTCATTGGCACCTCTATCAGGGCCATTCACTCCTAAACTCTCAGCCATGTTCATGAGTTGGCCCACCAACTTGGCTACTTGGAATTCATTCAAGAAATTAATAGATACCTCCAAGAAACTGCCACAGTTAGGGTTCCCACTGACATTGCCATCTCTGCTTATGTCGTTTGTTCCCCCTCCCTATCATCCTTGAAGATCATCTGCAACTCCATCCCCACAGCCAATGGCATGCCCAGTGCCTCATCCTCACCCCTCAATCCAATGGAAGCCCTTGCCATCAATGCTCTCCAGGCCCACTTCTACCAAATTTAGGAGGTAATGGTCTAATGCCATATTCTTCAGGGGGACTTACCCTGCCCCAGTGATCACCACCAGTACCATGATTTATGCTTTGTGTGTCACAGGCTGGGACACATTAGAATTCACTGCCTCCACTATATGTACTTGCCTCTTCTATCGCCGCTGCTCCCCTGGCCACACCCAGGCCACCTGCCCCTTCTGTAACCATCGCTCCCTGCCAGGGTTCTCCTTCTCATCTGCCTCCTCCCACAGTTCCCAGCAGTCCTGGGGTTCCTTTTGGCCCTGCTCCTCCCACACTTCCAGCCACTCTCAGCACTTTAGCTGCATGCTTCTAGTACCTCCGCCTAGGTCCCTACCTGCATTAGACAATGATGACTTCCTCTTTGACTCCATTGGAGAAAGTAACATGTGTGGATCACCAGTTGGGTCTTGCAGAGGCTTGTAGAAAAAGTCTCTCTAGAGTTTCGACCCTACTAAGGGGGTAATGTTATGATCAGCCCCTTTTCTTTCTTTATTCTCATTCCTCCTCACATTATATTACTTAAACATGCACAGCCCTTCAATTAGTCACTATTATGGCTGTGTGTTTCTCTTATCTCCCATTGCTGACTCAGATCTTCTGCAATGTTCTATGTAGTTCTATCATGCACAGCTTTCTGACTCATTTCATGCAGCGCATGACTCATTTCCCTTATCTCCAGTTACTCCTTCTGGATTCCTCTCTTATTGAGCTGTAGCACTGCTTGGTCTGTGCACAGGACTCTTATATATAAATAGAGTATAGCACAAGCAGTGTATCTTTAGCTTGAGCCTACTTGAGATAGCAATCTATTGCATCTTTGACCCTCTCACTCTCCCTCACTCACCCTATGAATCACTTGGCCTCACAGCATCTTCACTCAAGGATACTCTGTCTTTGTCCTTGACGTCACTACATACTCACCCACTATGTGCTACAGGGATTGATCTTTATTTTTTGGCAACCAAGCATATCCTCTCAAATGAGGTCAAAGCCTTGGCAAAGCAAACCAAATTTAGCACCAGACAAGCGCAGCTCAAACAGTTTTATATAGAAGTTGTTATCTCCTAGCTGTCACATAGCAACCACATTCCCAATAGAACAATGACCACTTTATGCCTGTAGATCAGCTTTCCAACAGCAAGTAACAATGGAAAGCAAGGTGTTTATGTAACTGGTGCAATCAAGTAGAGGAGGATGTATGGGCAGCTTCGACCTAATGAAGTGACCTAAAGCAGGACATGACTGTCAGCCTCTACTAACCACAAAAAAAGGAAGAACTAAGAATGGGGGACCACAACTTAGGTCAAAGACATAAGAGGTCAAAGCTGGGGCTCAGCTCAACTCTTGGCCATCTTTATATATGTCTACTACTATTAATTACATGAGGCATGACTAAGCTACATGTGTCTAACATGAGGTGGTCTAGACTAATGATGTCATAGATAAGGAGATCCAGACTTCTGACATCATTGATGATATCATATCACGTGATCAGTCTGGACCAGTGATGTCATATTATGTAATGCAGTGTGCCACACCATCGAGATTGCAAAAAGGAGGTGCGTTCGAATATGGTTACAACAAGTATTTAAAGATTTTCTGCATCTAAAAGCAAATGTAGGATACATGGCCTATGCATCAAAGTTAGTAAATGCCTAGAGAGCTTTACTAACTTTACCTCTTCCATAGAGTCAGTGATCGCCCAGAGAGAACTGTCATGCTTCTGTATATCAAAGGAAGAACTGGTATGGAATATGACCCCATCTTCATTCAGGATAATATAGTTATCACCACAATCAAGAAAGTAAACCTAAATTGCCACTGGCTGTTTCTCACACAGTTGTTCAACAATGGTGTACAGAAGAAATAACGATTTTCCTATTTCCAATGGTTACTAGTAAAACTATGGTGTGATGCACAATTAGGCAAGAGCAGGGGTCAGGGTTACCCGTGGGGGTTAGGGTGCGGGTCTCAAATGGGTATGGGTGTGGGTATCTAATTTGGACGTACTATACCCATCTATTATCTACCCGTTACCCACCACTAAACCCGTCACTAAAGTAAACATCTGACTTTATAATCTTAGGAGCCCTGTGGCACATACAAAAACACCTGCAAACTCAGCCACATCCTCTACCAACAATGTTCTCAGAGACCAGGAAATGAGTCCCAAAAAGATCTGAGAAAGCCCAAGCTGCGATGGTCAAGTTGAAACAGATAGGGTCCAAGAAATGGAAACTGTCTGAAGACTCTACCAACAGGTCTGATGATGACATTCCCAGGAATGCCCTGACTGGAAAAAAGCAGTGCTATACAGTCCATAACACAGGTCAAGCAGCTGTAACACACACCTCTGACAATTCTGACAATAAAGCCTCGAATACTGTGCCGATGACTAAAAAGAAGCATTCCCGCACAGTCAGCAATGTGGCCCGAGCTGTAACGAAGCTGACATTACATACCCAGAATGGCTAACAGCCTAAAGAGCCTGAAGTCCAAGGTCAAACAGCTGTTGTGAGGCTCACTAACGCTGGCAGTGGATCCGATAATGATGTTCAGGTCATTGACTTGGGCACTGAAGGCAGTAACAGAGTTGAAAACACACCTGAGACCCCTACTGACGAGCTTGGTGAGTACACTGATTAAAACAGCAAATGTTTATATCTACTTACCTCCACTGTGACACCCAATAGAATGCCTGATGAAAGAGTGGCACGCACCAGTTTATGGTTTTTTTAAACTCAAGCCACATATTGTCACTATAAATGGCCGTTGTGCACATAAGTTCATTTGTGGTGCACATGGCTGTAATACTACCATTCATCGGTACTTGGACAAGAAAGACGCAAGGTCGACAGAGAACTTGAGGAAACATGTGAAGAGTTTCTGGGGAGCTGAGGTTGTGAGCAATGCCGACCAGGCCCCTAATAGCACAAAAGTGCGTGACGCACTCACCAAGGGTAAACTAAAGAATGGATCGATCACCTTAGCATTTGACCAGACGACAAAGGTGACCTACTCACACTGCCCACACACCCAAGAGGAAACCTGGTATGATTATATGCTCTAACCTTGAAATGATAAATGTTTACATACCATTGAATAGTGCGACTATTGTCTGCTGGATAGTTCAAAGCCTGCGACCATTTTCAATAGTGGAAGATGAGTATTTTAAGGTCTTAATGAAAATGGGTCGTCCTCATTATTACCTACCTTCAAGATAGACTGTTGCTTGAGATGTTCAGCTTGTGTTCATGTGCACCTAAAAGAGATTAGCTGCAATGTTGAAAGTCAGTAATCATTTGTACCATGATTCATGCAATTGAATAATAAACATACCACAGGGATACAGTGGCAAGCTTAACTTTGCCACCAACTTGAATGCTTGGTCTTCACCCAACCACTGTGCATTTGTGGCCTTCTATGTGCATTTGGAGCACAAAGGAAAGCCATTGTTGATGCCATTGGACATCATCAAAGTTGCAACAGTGAGTTCCTAACTCAGAAATCAATCAGTAACCAACCAAATATACTAGTCATATACCGGTGTTGAGCTGGTGAAGGCATTTGCAAAGGTGCTACAAGAGTTTGGATTAGTTGATAAGGTCAGTGCAATGTATGAAGATTCACCTAATACTAACCTCAGGCCTAGATATTGAGCATGACTTGTGATAATGCCTCGAACAACGATGTGATGCTCAATGAGCTTGGTATCCTTGTGCTGACATTTGTGGGTCCAGCGAGCCAGACACGGTGCTTCTTGCACATTGTGAATCTGGTTGCAAAGTCGCTACTTCATCAGTTTGATGGAACAGCAAAGAATTTGAACGAGACTCACACCAGTGATGAGTTGGAGGATGAGCAAGCAAGTGACGATGAAGTGGCGCTGAGTGATGTTGAGGGAATTGAGAACGATGATGCTGAAAGTGGCATCGATAATGATGAGGGCTGGGTTGACGAATCGAAGGACTTGACCACTAGGGAACTTGAGGAGCTGCAGAGAACAACACGCCCTGTGAAAATGATGCTAGTAAAGGTGTGCACTTATGATGAAACACTTGCCTTGTGACCTAATGTCAGTCCCAGACACGAAAACTGGGCTACAGAATAATCCAATCAACCACTATCCTCCTCCCAGCTTGGTGCGAGATATTCAAGACGTTGAAATTGAAGTTAACATACCTTCCGCGAGATGTGCTGACCAGGTGGAACTCTACATTCGACATGTTGGATTATGCCCTCGAACATCGTGATGCAATCGATAGTATAGGCTGAGGAAATTTGAGTTGCTGGATGAGGAGTGGGCGATTGTTGAGCAGCTGCATGAGGTGCTGTCGGTGAGTACACGTGTGTGTAGTGTGATCATTCCTAGTAGTTATGCTCATATAATCATCACTACACCCACTCTAGGTCCTCAAGGATGTGATGCTTTTCTTCTCATGCAACACACCCAATCTTGCCACAGTCATACCAGCTATGGACTATATTGATCAAGAGCTGCATAGGTTTTCTTGGGATCGTGACTACTTACCATCCATCCATGCTGCTGTCTCATTGGCCAGGAAAACTCTCAATTGTTACTACTCACTGACAGATAGCTCGGAGGTCTATTGGATTGCAATGGGTAAGTGATTACTGATTCACCAATTTGGACTAATTACTCACTCTTTGAATAGTTCTCCATCCTCATCACAAACTCACCTACTTCAAGAAAATGGACTGGGAGGCCGAATGGATTGCCACAGCTGAAAGGCTCATATGAAGTGAGTTCGAAGCATCGTATATGGACGTCAATACTGCCGATACTGTGGAGGCTACTGAAAACGACCCCAACAAGCACACAAATAAGAAAATGAACAGATTTGACTCACTTCCGGCCCTTGCTCCACCCCAGCCCAGTGATCTTGGGTCAGAACTTGACTGGTACCTTAGCACAGAGGTTGAGCACGTTACTAACCCAATTATGTGGTGGCATGAGTGCTGTCACATCTACCCTATACTCTCCCGCATGGCCCTTGATTATTTAACAATTCCCGGTAAGTCATTCAACTATTTTTATTTTATTTTTCATTTTGGAATAGATCTGTACTGACAAAATTAAACAGCTACATCCGTTGATGTCGAGCGGTTGTTCAGCCACAGCCAAATACTCCTGTCCCACATCCGATCATGCCTATCAGTTCAGTCAACGCATGCCCTTCTGTGCCTCAGCATATGGAGTGATCTCAATCTGGTCAAGAACGAAGACATAAAGAAGGTTGCAGAGCTGCCAGAGGCTGGGAAGGAGGATGCACTCGAGCACAGCTGGGACTCACTTGCACTGTAGTATACATTTTCAATAATTATTACCATCTATATAATAAACCCACGGATAAACCCAGCATGGGTTGTCTACGGGTATGTCTGATTGAACCTGCATACAAACCCGGACCCGCTATGGAGGGTACGGGTTTTTCTCAGATGCAGGTGCGGGTCAGCATTAAATGACCCATGGGTTACCTGTGCTCTTGCCTAGCCTCTATGCGCAATTGACAGACCTATCCCCAGATGGCCAATAACACAAGCACCCCAAGCATACAGTGAATCACCACTCCTGAAGGTTGACATTGCCCTTTTATATTCTTCGAATATGATTATACTTGTCAATCCTTGAATGGAAGGAACAAGAAATGTGGCCATGTCAAGGTGCTCGCCAATATCGAGGTAGTCAAAGGTCTGGTCAGACTGGGAAGACGGTTCCATCTGCTTCTTGAAGATGGTTTGATTTCCCCAAAGGTTTCTTCTGAAACATTCGAGATCAGAATGAGCACTTGCAAAAGAGAAATGAGAAATATCGGGTTGCAAATCCATGTTGTTGTCTGTAGTAACAAGGCACAATCTCGGTTGTTCCTTGGCTGGGGAATTTTCGCCAAGGTCGTAAGGGGCTGTGGCTGTGGCATCATTCGGGAGTAGCAGAAATAATGATCTATTACGGACGGGTAGAGGCAGACATAGCTAGACATGGCAGCTTGTAACTAAAGGCAAAGGAAAGAGAAAGAGAAGGAAAAGAAAAAAGAAAAAAGAAAACTAGTCCGACCTGGGCTAAAAGCCTCAGCTCGGGCCTGGCCAGGGGCCCTGGGCCCTGCGATATCGAGACCCGGGCTTTGGCCCAAGCCGGGGCTCTGACCACAGATGGCCCATCAGGAAAGCAGGTTTATAACGTTATCGCTTGTCGATTCTTTGTGAACTTCTGAGTGTGCCCACGCCCAATCACAGCTCTGGAAATCGGCCAAGCAAGCCTTAGCGAGGTATTCCTGTAAGACCCCTTTTAGTTACGCACTCATCGAGCACTCGATGAGCACTTAGAAAAGTCCAATGGGGTGCACAGGCTGGTGCAGGAGCATGTGTGCATGGCACTGCATGCTGCAAGGCTCACACAGGCGGGCATGGATGGGTCAGGGAGGAGGATGATACGCCCACTGTCGTGCGTGCACGCTGATAGACACGTCTGTCACGCCCGTTGGCGTGTTTTGTGGCACGTTGTCATCGGCGTCAGCATCGGCATTTGCATCTTCGCGTGGGGGTGCGTTGACCAACACATTTTTGTCGTCCTGGCAGTTGGCGCGTTGTCCTTGTCATCGTCTTTGACGTCGACGTGTGTGCCATCGTGCCTGTTAGCATAGCTCATAGCGCGTCGTCGACGGCCGCGTCGGCCGTCTTTGCGTAGTGGTGCATTGGCCGACGTGTCCTCGTCGTCGTCTTTGTGTTGATGTGTGTGTCATCGAATTGAGACGGCTGCTTGTTCACTGCATTCACTGCGAGGCGCCTCCCGGCTCGCCGCCCCTTCGCATAAGAGGTTGATCTAGGCACGTGACGTGTATGCTGGTGGGCCTTACACAACTTCAGGAAAAAGAAGTGTGATAGCTTTCTAGAGTATACAGTCGACTCCCTTATAACACATACCCTATGTAACCCATACTCCCTTGTAACCCATACTTTTTTGGTTTTCCCAAGTTGGTTTGTGGGGAATGTACACCGATAACCCATAACCCATAACCCATAGCTATTTTTGAGGCTAATAACCCATACCTAGGGTCAGAAACAGGGGGTTTACTACTATTCTTTTTTGGCGACTGTGTCCCAAGCTGGAAATAGCAACCCAATTGCCCACTTATTCCCCTCCACATCATTTCTCACATATGAAACAAGTCGACATTCTGAAAAAGGGCCTGAAGAAGCTCCAAGATCAAACTTCTGGCTGGAAACAGAAACTTGATGCCGACTTAAAGGCGAACCGGCCAATTTCAGACATTGATGAAGAATGGCTGGATAATGGTGGGAACTTGGTTGACGAGGAACGTCTGGTCGAGGAGTTGGGAGCAGCATTGGACTATGAAACAGCCTATGAGGCATTAGATCCAAAGGGTAAATCTATTGTGCAAAGGTTACAAAAGCTTGCCATGAGCGGAGAAAAGAGTGGGGTGACTTCGAAGAAGTGCAAACATATGGTTTTGAAGCTCAAAGTTTGATTCCAGGTCCAAGCATACTGATTCAGTTTGACACAGGTCCAACTTTGAACAAGCAGCCAGAGACCGGAAAGACTGCCGCAGACTCTGGGAAACCATCTGTGCAGAAACCTGAGAAGAAAGAGAATGCCACCCTTCAGCAGCGGATAAGAATTCTTGACTGGCATCATGCCAATGGCAAGAACCAGACCAAGACGGCAAAGCATTTCAATGTAATTTACCCTGCCCTCCATCTTAAGCAGCCACGAATCTCTGCATGGCTCAAGCATGAGGCGGAATGGCGAGAGGAGTATGAGAGGAGTACAGGTGCTGATCATTCAGTGAAACGAGTCCGTCAGACACAACATCCCGAGGTCACAGAGATGCTTGAGTTATGGGTCTCAAAAGCATTGGCTGAAAAGGTTCTTCTCACAGGCGAGGTGATCCGTCAGAAGTGGAAGAAATTTGCAGAGCGTGTTGGTGTGCCACAGGACGAATGGCTAAGTCTGAGCGAAGGGTGGTTAAGTCGGTTCAAAGCTTGCACAGGTTTGAAAGAGCTAAAACGTCACGGCGAAGCAGCATCAGTACCCTCAGATGTTGTTGAAGAAGAATGACTACGTATTCAAGAGTTGATGAAGAAGCATGGTTACAGCTTGCGGGATATCTTTACAGCGCTTTGCATAAATAATGGCAGTCGCGGCTCGCAGTGATTGATTAGGGAATTGTGTATGTATTACATGTAAACACATAACGATGGTGAACCGTCGAATCAGCTGCGATGTGAAGCTCGCTGCAATTAGGCTGCATGAACGAGGCCTTTTGCGTCTTCAAGACATTCTTGAATGCTGCGACTTCTCGGAGCGGACCTTCTATCGCATCCTCAAGCTCTGGCAGGAGACTGGAGATGTTGTTACCCATACCTGGGCCCCAAGCCTCCGTGGACAACCTCGCCTCCTTGACCGTGATGACATCGACTACATTCTCCATCTTGTTCATGCTAGGCTGGAGTATTTTCTAGACGAACTCCTCTCCCTCGTCAAACACAATCATTTCATCTCTATCCATTTCGCCACGATTTTCCGTGAGCTTGAACGCGCCAACATGAGTCACTATCCTGTAGATTGAGATCAGGTTCCTTTTGGTGATCATCGCTATCCGCGTCCGAGTCCAAACTGTCGAGTCTTGAGTTCTCTCCGTCGCTGAGAGCTGCGGCATCAGTATTTTTTGGGCCCATGATAGCCTGCAGGAGTCGGAACCCCTTGCTTGAGCCTCCCGGAACCACAAGGGTGAGATTCGTCATTGTT
>JBBPUL010001283.1:0-10451 GCA_038094675.1 Spongispora temasekensis
TTGAAATGGATGTATCTTTATAGTGTGTGAACCAAATCACATGACCCTGGGGACAATGTTGTAGCCAATGGTTTGTACTTTATTTGTTCCCACCAAAGCGAAGTAGAATTCCCACGAGTGATTGCAGGGCGCTTCGCGCCCCAGTTTGGGGTTAGGCATTGCAACAGTTTTGCACCTCACTGTACATAAAGTGGCCAAGAGTCAATCTGAGCCCCAGCTTTGATCTCTCGTGTCTTTGACCAAAGTCTTAGTCTTCCACCTTAGTTTCTTTGTAGTTGAGGCTGAGGGTTGTGTCCAATTAGCTTTATGCTTTGGTTATTTCATTAGGTCAAAGCTGCCCTTTACCTCCTCCTTAATATTTGTGTGCACAGTATCCACAGCAAAGCTTTTCATCATTACACATGTTTGGAAAGCCAATCCACAGGCATGAAGTGGACATTGCTCTATTGGGAGCATGGTTGCACTGTGATAGCTTGAAGACAATGACTCCAATACAAAACTGTTTGAGCTGCTTACATCAGGCACAATAGTTGGTTTGCATTGATAGGGCTAAGACCTCATTTGAGAGGACATGCCTAGCCACCAACAAATAATGATCAATCCCTTAGTGCATAGTGGGTCAGTGCAGTGGTACTACCTGTGCAAAATTGTGGAATTGCAGTCTCTTCTGAAAGATTTGCAATCTCAGCATACTAAAATGTCAGCCATAGCCAGGCAGTTCCCTGGTTCCCCCCCCTCTGACTCTCTAGTCCTAAGCTGGCATACAAGACTTGTTCCTGTGAGACGAAACCCTGTGGCACTCTCTTTGTGGTAGTGGTAAGTAGTATCTTTTTTTAGCAGTTTATGTGCACAATCAGCCACCAGTATCTCGCTGTTCATCAAATCACTCTGAAACCTGATTAGGATTGGACTAGGAACATGAGCTTCCAACTCGAAGCAGTCAATGTCCCCCCATTTTTATTAGAACAGTTTTTTGAGGCTTGAAAAGCCACCCCTCCTCTCATCCAACCTCTATGCCACATCCATCTCTTTTCCTCTTCCTCTTCCCCCTATAAACCAAGATGTCATTGGACACCAAAATTAATAATCTGACTGATCAGTTCACTTCACTCTGGCTCAAATTTGACTGGAAAACAAAATTAATGCTTGAAGATGCTGGCACTTGGGACAGCAATAAGACAACCTTCCACCCATGGTGGGTCAAGATAAAGCTTTACCTCAAAGTCAAGGACTTCGATCAGAGAGAAGCTGCCTATCCTGTCCTATTCCATATAATCAGCAACACCACCTAATTCATGGTCCAGATGCTGGAGATGTTTGCAGAAGTGAATAACATCAATAAATGGCTGACAATAGCCAACCTCAAAATGGCTATCAAAAAATATTTCATAATAGACTTGCTTTAGTATGAGTCATAAAAAAAATTGCTGAGCTTGAAACAAGGGAATGATTTCCACATATTCATTAGGGACTTTACAAGTCTCTATGTGGATGCCAAGTGCAGTGTGGGCAAAGTGGTCCATATATTAAAAAGGGCCATCAATTATAAACTTCACATGGAGGATGAGCTTCATGCCACCAAGGAGTTAACAGTCAATGATATTGAAGCATCATGGCATACACCACAATTAATAAAAAATATGAAAATATCACCCTAACTTGCCCAACAACTGGTCTTACAATTAGTCCATGCCTGCTTCTGTGCCCCTCAGTCACCCCTCATTTCACATCTACTGGAATGCAACCTGGTGCAGGCATGCCCATGGATGTCAATAGAAAGACATTCCAAAATCCAAGGACTTTGGACACTCAAATGTGTTTCAGATGTCAGTGCCCAGAATACATATGGGCAATATGTCCAACCAATCCTTCTTGTTGTAATCTTATTCAAAATCTCCTCTCTTTTGTAATCACAATGGTGTTACACACCAGCTTATGTAATATAACATCACTAGTCTAGACTGATCATGTGATATGACATCATGAATGATGTCATGGGTCTTGACCATTATCTCTTATCGATGACATCATTAGTCTAGACTGACTCATGTTAGACATGTGTAGAGTAGTCATGACTCATGTATTTAATATCATAGTACAGATATAAAGCAGCCAAGAGTTGAGCTGAGCTCCAGCTTCGACCTCTTGTGTCTTTGTGATCTAAGTCATGGTCCTCACTCTTTTCCCTTCATCATTCTCCTTGTGGTTAGTAGAGACTGATGGTCATGTCCTGCTAGGTCACTTCATCAGGTCAAAGCTGCCCATATGTTCATCTCTACACATTTGTGCTAGTTACATAAGTGCCCCACTTGTTGTCTTTACTCACTGTCAGAAAGCCAATCCACAGGCATAAAGTAGTCATTGTTCTATTAGGAATATATTTGCCACATGACAGCTAGGAGACAACAACTTCTATATAAAACTGTTTCAGTTGCACACATCAGGCACTATAATTGGTTCACTTTGCTAGGGCTTTGACCTCATTTGAGAGGATACACCTAGTTGCCAATAAATAATGATCAATCCCTTTCACACATAGTGGGTCAGTGCAGCTGTTTTGGGTAGTGCAATCCAGTGGAATCATAATCTCTTCCATAAGATCTGCAGTCTCAGTGTACTAAAACATCTGCCATAGCCAGGCAGTTACCTGGTCCCCCCCTTGACTCTCTAGTCCTGAGCTGGTGTACAAGACTCATCCTTGTGAGATGAAATCCCTGTGGAGCCCTCTTTGTGGTAGTGGCAAGTGGGTTGTTTTTTTTAGCATATGTGTACAATTGGCTACCACTATCTCACTGTTAAAAAGGTAGCACACAAGCCAGAGTAGAATTAGACTGGAAACACTAGTTTTCAGTTAGAAGCAGCAAATGTTGCACCCCACCTCCTACAACTCTTTTTCAATGCTCATTATTCCACTACATCCTCATCTAACCTTTATGCTGCCATTGCCACCTTCCATATAACCAAAAATGTCCAGAATTGCCCAGAAGATAGATGACCTTGCCAACTAGCTGTCAAGCGTGCAGTTGGACATGACTATCAAGGCCAAAAGGACAATCAGTGATCCTGGCCTATGGGATGGCAACAAGAGCACCTTCTGTCTTTGGTGGGCAAGGGGGAACTATATCTCAAAGTCAAGAAGCTTGACAAGCATGAAGAAACCTATCCGATCATCAGCTTCTTGGTAAGAGATGCTGCCCCATTCACAATAACCCTCCTTGAGAAATATGGGGAGGTAGATCCTGATGACTGGCTGTCAATGGCCAACAATAAGATGTTAATTAAATCATATTTCATAATAGGCACTCTTTGCCACAATGCCTACAAAAAATTACTTAATCTAAAACAAAGTGGTGACTTTATGATCTTTATGAGGAACTTTTTGGCATTGTTCTCAGATGCCAAATGCAGTAAAGAAGAGGCTGTGCACTTGTTCAAATGGGCAATGCAATATAAGATTCATATTGAATATAAGTTGTATAGAAAAGCACTTGATGATGATGATTTCAATGGATTAGTAGAAGCCCACACTGCCATCAACCAAAAATTTGATAGAATCACATTGGACTGGCCCAACATCAGTCCAGCAGCCCCTTGCATACCAAGTGCTTGACCCTTTGGTGCTTGCCCTCTTCTATAACTCCCTGCTCTGAGTCAATGATTTACTCCAACCAGTATTCAACCTGGCCAAGGTGCTCCAATGGAGATAAAACCCCTCATGCTCCATCCACCCCAGACAATCAAACCTGTTCATTTGGGCAATGTGTCCTACAAATCCTTCTCACTGCCTCCACAATTGCACTTTATATGAGGCAAGAGCAGCAATCTCTACTCTCCCTCCTTAGGCCCCAGGGTACCACGCAATATCCTGGCACCCCCAACAGTTGCAAATCTCTGCTCTGCCCCTGCCTCCACAAGCACTGTAACCAGCAGCAATGGCCCACTATCAGGCATGGATAACAGAAGAAGCAGAAGCCTACTGGCAAGATCAGCTTGCAGTAGAGGCCCATGAAAAGGCAGGTCTTTAGTGCCGACTTCAGATATGAGGGTGTCTGAGGTCTTGGATGATATTTCTTTTTCTACTTACAAACATTCTGTAAATACAAAAACATGTCATTCAAACTATGTATTTGTTTCAGATTTCTTCGACTTGTACCATAACAAGATGGAATGGGAAGAGATTGAGCCTGTAATTAATTCCATTGATTTGTCATCATCTTTTAATTATGAAGTGTTTGACATGTGAAAACTCACCAAAATGGCTCAGAATAAAAACTATGAGCTGTTTCATTCCTGTCACATGAACTGCCATCCCGATATGGTAGCCCATTGGATGAATATTCCATTGTGAAGTCTCAATTGAGCTCAGCCCCAGAAGAAAAACATTGGGTGCTTAATTTCGCACAAATATGAAAAAATACTTTAAACTATGAAATCCCTCATCAAATTTGAATGATGCCATATAAGACATGGCATCTGCCTGAAAATGCTCTAGAAGTGGAGTTAAAACTACAAAGGAATGACTAGTCATTGGTCTGGGTGTCTGCTTTAGTCAACAGTGGCACCATGCATTGTGTTATGACTTGCCCCTCTTTTTTTCTTTCAGTTTTGTCTCTCATCACCTTATATTACTTAAATGTGCACAGCCCTTAGATTAAGTCAGTGTTATGGCTATCCTCCTTGCTCTCCCTACAGATCTCTTGGCCTTGCAGCATCTTCACTTGAGGATACTCTACCTTCATCTTCAATGTCACTATATACTCACCTAGGTGGAGTAGTGACTAGTCTCCTTGTATTGCACTTGGGACCTACACCCTTTGTTCTTGCCTCACAGCTTTAGGTTGTGCATCGAGTCTATGGCTGATGCTACCCATGCCTGTCATAAGAAAAGGCTCAAGCTCTTTAAATGTGACTACCCTTGCTGTAGCTCACAGCCATTTTGGCCCCTCCATTACTTTTGAAGTGGTGTCTCCACCCACCCCTACCTCCTATTGCAACTTCCTCCTCTTGGAGATCTACTATGCCTCCGAGCCCCAGCACCAAAAGCATAGCTTCCCCATCACCACTCAGCCCCCCTACACCCACAATGTCCTTCAAACACACCAAACTTTGTCTCACCCAACCTAAGGCCTTCTCAGGCAAACAATGTGACACTATGCCCTGGCTTTGATCAGTACAATGGTACCTCACCGTAAATGTCAATGTATATCCCACCAATGAAAAGAAGATAGATTTCACTCTGTCTTTCATGAATGATGGAAGCACCCTCACTTGGGCTGATACCTTTATGAAAGAGAGCATGCAAGGTACCAATATGACCCTAGAATCCTGGAATGAGTTCATCAAAAAGTTCAAGGCTCACTTTGAGAGCCCCAACACCACCACCAATGCTTTAACCTGGCTTGCTACCTACCATGTCAATGAGCGATGCAATGGAACCTTCCAGCCATTACTTGGACAATACATTTCTGAGTTCTGCAACTAGGCTTACTGGGCTTACTGAGGCAGCCACAATCTGCCATTTCTTCTCCACAGCATTCCCCCCTCCCTCTCAGAAAAGGTGTACCCCATGGACACCATACCCTTGACCATAGATGATTGGATCAAGAATGCCTCTTGTCTCGATGATCAGCACAAACATGCTAAACTTGTTGCCTGCCTTGACCAACCAATCCATGTCTGAAATGTGGATCAGTCTGCAAACTCAAATGGAGATATTTTATTCTCCACTGAACTCTACATCTCTGTCAGAGAAGGAGTTACCCAAAAGGTCCTCTTCTACCTTATGAACTGTGGCAAGGAGAACATCATCCTTGGCCTCCCCTGGCTCTGCCTTGCTAACTCTACTATCAACTGAGAAAAGGAAACCATCTCTGTCCCTGAAGTCCTAGATCAATCCACAGACTTATACCATGCCTATGTTGCTGATTAAACTACCACGCCCCTCTGCTTCAAGGCTTTGGGGAAACTTTGATCCAGTGTATCAACACTACACCCGAAACTCACAAGCACCTACACATGTACTTAGACATTCAGTCTGAGAAACAGTGGCAACACCAAACACTTAGTCACTATTCCATAAACCATGTCACCCAAGGGAGACCATACATCCTGCCCTCAGCCACCATTGCCCACTATTCAGAAGCCACCAAACTTGCAGAAAAGGTGGGAACACAAAACCAAGATATTGAACTGCCTCTAAAGTACTTGGACTTTGCCAAAGTCTTTGAGGAAAAGGACTGTGAATCCCTCCCACTGTCTTGACCTTACAATTATGAAATTAACCTAGACGAATCCTTTGTCCTGAAAATTGGGAAGATCTATCCTTTGTTCCCTGAAGAACAAAAAGTAACTGAAGCCTTCCTTGATGAGAACCTTTGCTCTGAAAAGATCTGTCCCTCCAAGTCTCCACAAGCCTCTCCCTTCTTCTTTGTCAAGGAAAAAGATGGCAAACTATGTCTATGCCAGGACTATAGGTACTTAAACAAACACACCACCCACAACACTTACCCCCTACCCATTGTCTCTGACCTTATCAATACACTCAGGGGAGTGAAGGTCTTTACCAAATTTGATGTCTACTAGAGGTACAATAATGTGCATATCAAAGATGATCACCAATGGAAAGGTGCTTTTATCACCCACAAAGGCCTCTTTAAACCCATGGTTATGTTCTTTGGCATGAACAATTCTCCCTTGACATTCCAATGATTCATGAATGACTTGTTTTGGGATATGATCACTGAAGGATGGCTTGTTATCTACATGGACGACCTCCTTTTCTTTTTCCCTGACAATGAATCTCACACAAAATGCACCTGCCATGTTCTCCAATGAATGATGGAGCTCAATCTCCATCTACACCTTAGCAAGTGCAAGTTCACCACTCCGGAGGTAGAATACCTTGGGATGATTATCAAACCTGACAAGCTCACTATGAACCCCATCAAGCTTGACAGCATCACCTCCTGGCCAGTCCCAAAAAAGGTCAAAGATGTGCATTTCTTCCTGGGATTTGCAAACTTCTACCAATGCTTCATCCCTTCCAACTCTAACATCACCCAACCCCTTATCAACCTTACTAAGAAAAATGCTGCTTGGCTTTAAACACCCCAATGCCAGACATCCTTTGATAAGCTTAAGAAGCTCTTTCTCTCTTGACCCATCCTCTGCCTTTCTGACCTCTCCAGACCCTTCACCATTGCCACCGATGTGTCTTATGACACTACCAGTGCAATCCTTCTGCAAACTGACTCAAACGGGGACTGGCATCTCTGTTCTTACCTCTCACAATCATTCTCTCCAGCAGAACGAAACTATGACATCTTTGACTGAGAACTTCTAGCCATCATCCGAGCCCTCAAGTCATGGTGCCACTACCTTTGTGGCTCACAATTCCCTGTCCAGGTCTTCACTGACCACAAAAACCTGATGTATTTCCATCAACCCCAGAACCTCAACCACAGGTAGGCATATTGGCTCCTTGACCTCACTGATTTCAACCTCAAAATGACCCATGTCCCTGGCTCATTACTCTCTGGCCCTAACACCCTATCACAATGACCCAATCACCTCTTGTCTGAATTGGACAACCAGGCCATCACCCTCCTCCCTGAAACCCTCTTAGTCTATGTCATCAACTCCATCCTTACAACTGCCATCCAGAAACACTCCACTAATGACAAACTCATCACCCACCTCCACAGCAACCTTGAGGGACTGGTTATGGTCTCCAACCTGCACAACTGTCTCTTAGACTGGCAATTCAAGGAAAACCTGCTTTGTTACAAGGACCATGTATATATTCCTGAACCTGACTGCCTTGCCATTATTGGGCATGTACACAACCACCCCTCAGCTGGCCACCCTAGATATCTCAAAACATGCCAACTCATTACCCATGATTTCTGGTGGTCCAGCCTTGCTGCACAAATCCACCACTATATAGAAGGATGTGCCATTTGCTAACAGAACAAGGCTAACACCCACCCTGCTATTCCCCTACTCTCTCCAATCAAATCCCTCATTATCCGACCATTTCAACAGGTCTTTTGTGACCTCATCACAGACCTTCTCTTGTCCAATGGTTTTGACAGCCTGTTGGTCATGGTTGACCATAGGCTTTCTAAGGGAGTAATTCTCTGCCCTACCAAGAAACAAATCACTGCAGAGGATGTAGCAACCCTCTTTTTCTACAAAGTCTATCATCGCTGGGGCCTCTATAACAAAATTATCTCTGATCATGGCCTATAATTTGCCTCTACCTTTTGCTCAAGAACTTGGAAAGCTCTTAAAATATGACCTTTCCCTGTCCACCACATATTACCCTCAATCCAATGGAGAAACCAAGTGAGTCAATCAGGACTCGAAGATTGAAACATACCTTCAGATCTTCTGCAGCAACAACCAAACTGCATGGGCTGACCATATCATCCATGTGGAATTCACACATAATCACTACTCCCACTTAGTCACTGGCAAATCTCCATTTTACCTCATGTATGGCTTTGAACTTCATGCCCTCCTCACAGTCCTTACAGAAACACCACTCCTGGCCCTAGAGGAACACCTCAAGGCCTCATCTGCAGCCAGGGATGAAGCACTAGCCACCCATGAACTTGCATGCCAGATAATGGCATTCCAAAGATGCCACTCTTTTACCTCTTTTGCTAAAGAGAATAAAGTATGGTTAGAGACCAAGAATCTTAACTGCCACATCACGAACCCCAAATTTTTGCCCAAAAGGGAAGGACCCTTCGTTATCACCAATGTTCTATCTCTCCTGACATATAGACTCCAACTTCCAATGATGTGGAAAATTCACCCCATATTTCATGCTTTCCTCTTATTGCCCTATTGTGAAAACAGCATTCATGATCCAAACTTCCCAGCCCCACCCCTGGAGCTTATAGAAGGTGAAGAAGAATATGAAATTGAGAAGGTCCTGCACCACTGGGGAACAACCTACTTCTGCATGTTTCTGATCTGATGGAAGGGATATATGGCCAAAGAAGATTTCTGGGCCTCAGAACAGAACCTGAAAAATGCAAAGTCCACTCTTCAGATAAAGACCTCCACCCAAAAGCCTTCCCTCCCTCAAAACAATAAGCTTCTCTCTCTCTTCACCTGCCTCACCCCTTTCCCTCTTCACTCTTTATTTACCATGTCTGATGTCTCTACCGATTTTATCTCATCTCCCTTGACCCTGCCCATTTCAATATCTCCTGCAGAGAACTCTCTTGCTTTACTACCATATTCTCCTTCTCTGCAGATGGCCAACTCTACTTATCCTGAGAATGCTGTGGTGGTGGCAACAAATAGTGTGCCTCCTAGCCCTAGTGCTATATATACCCTCCCCACCCTTGAGCTGCCCGCTGACACCCCAACTCCCATAATTTCCATTGACATCCCCCTTCATACCTACATGCTTTGTTCCTCTGACTCCACTGACAATGAGCACAGTGCACTCCATGAATACCTTACTGATCCTTACATGTTCTCTGGGATCTCTGCATTTACTGACCCATTATCCCTATTCTTTCTTCTGTTTATGTTGTACCTCCAGCTAGAGCACCTCCCCCACCTCTTCTTTTCCCTCGTCAGTGATTACCATCATAGGATCTCCTTACTTGGAGCCTCAATTTGGGCTATCTATGGAAGGGCAATAACCCACATCCATGAGCTAGCTCACCAGCTCAGATATCTGGAATTCGTCCAAGACATGGACTGATACCTTTGGGAAACCACTTCCATCACTGTCCCCACAAACATCGCCATCACCACTTATGTCACTCAGTCCCCTTCCCCATCACCCTCAGAGATTATCTGCAACTCTGTCTCTGCAGCCAATGGCATGCCTAGCACCTCATCCTCCCCACTCGACCTAATGGAAGCTCTCACCATAGATACCCTCCAAGCTCACTTTGACTATATCCAGAAAGCCACAGTCCAGTGATGCATACTTCAAGGCAACCTCCCTTGCCCCAGTGACCACAATCATTATAGGGACTCATGCTTCACCTGCCACTGGCTCAGGTTTATCAGGATTCACTGCCCCCATTACACCTACCTCTTTTGCCATTGTCACTCCCCCAGACACACCCAAGCTGCATGTCCTTTCTGCAACTGTCATTCTCCACCAAAGTCCTTCTCCTCCTCTTCCACCTCCTCTTGAAGCTCCCATTAGTCCTGGGGCTCCTTTTGGCCCCACATCTCCCACACTTCCACCCACTCTCAGTGCCCTGAGCATGTGCTTCTGGTCCCTCTGCCTCAATCCCCACCAACATTAAATGATGATAATAGTGGTACTCATTCCAGTTATTATGCCGCTATTATGCCGCTATTTTGGGGCTATTATGGACCTAGAAGTAGCATGAAAACAGCCACTAAATTGGCGCTCCGATTATGTCTCCGACCGGGCCGAACTGCCCTCCTTGGTTATGTAACACTTCTCA
>JBBPUL010001284.1:0-10443 GCA_038094675.1 Spongispora temasekensis
GGACGGGGTGGGATGGGACAAGTTCTTCTTTCTGGTATATCAGGAACATTTATTTCAAAACACATATATATGTGGCAGTTGACCAAGGTTATGAAGGAGAACTTCGTAGTACCTACTGGGTTGCAGCAGCGGTTCACGTGTTCACCAACCAGCGTGGGAGAGTGTCTCATGAGTGAGACAATCGATGACCAACCACCGAGTCCCGACTGACTAGCTCACTGACATCAGTGCATTGCCATTTCTAAAGCTTGAGGGTACGTACTTCTCTTATAAGGATAAAATCTAATCACTAATCTGGGTTGAGTAGCTCTGTCTTATCAAATGAATTTTCTGCCAGTTCCATTGGCATTGATGTTCTTCCAGGCTGGCCTGAACTTCAAAGTACTGTACTGTACCCCTACGACATTCACAAATCCTTTGTCACATTCGCCGATCCTCTTTTTCGAATCCCGTGCAGGTCTGCAGCCAAAGTGGCCGGCTACCTCAAGCAGGGCCAGCATCTCCAGAACCTAATGACGACGTCGACGGCATGCCAGAGCGATGACAATGACGACGATGACGCAACAATAAATGGCGACAACGGCGACACCCCGCAGTTGCAACGGCAATGATGATGGGGGCATGACGACGACGACGAGGCTGGCGAGGATGGGGGCATGACAATGACAATGAGGACGGGGTGCAACGATGACGTGACAAGGACGGCAACACCCCGCCATTGCAATTGCAATGATGGCCATGATGATGATGACACAAAGATGCGACAACGACGAGGGCGCGACAACGATGACAATGAGGGCGGCGAGGACAGGATTGCGATGAGGACAGCGTGAGGCCAGAGAGGAGGAGTAGCCATGATAGCACAAAAAGTTGTTGTAGTGTCAGAATCAATAACCATCTAGTGCATCTTTTTAACTATTTCGTCTTTTCTTGCTACTCTACAATTGCTAAGTCAGATGAGAAAGAAAAGCTTAATTTAGTTGCCATATAGTTGAAATTAGAAACATGTAAAATTACTGATGTAAGTAATTGGTTCACGTGTATGTAGCATGGTACATCGTATAAAGTTGTTCCATGCAGCAAAAAAAATGGATACTGCCCCTCCGTTTGCACTGTTTCTGTTGTTGACAATGCCGGATTCATGAAAGTCAACCCGCTGTAAAGATCCTTAAACGGCTGGGAGGAACTAGGAGACTAAGTTCTCTAGTCCTGGCCGTCAGGAGAGAGTGTGGGCGCGATGTGTTCGCCCCACAGAGATTCTGGGCAGAGGCATCCAGAAACGGCGCGCCCGAGACGACTACAGATGGTCCCGATGTCCGACCGAGGTGACGCGGCTGAAGCCGAGGCTTTAGACGGGGCGGCCGAGACGTGCGGCCGAGCTTGACTGGTTAGTGATAAGGGGAAAGTGAAACCAAGCGTTCCTGAGGTGGACGAAGAAGGGCGGTGGTGGAGAAGACGGGCGGTGGTGAAAATAGCGGACGTTGGCGGTAGCGGTGGCGGTGGTGGTAGATAAAACGGTCGGTAGTCGTTCCAAACAGTCGGTGATGAATGTGAGCTAAAGGAAGCTCCCTTTCTAATTCTGAAGGACAAATCTTTATAGTCCCGGGCATTCCCGAGACTGCGAGACGTAGCGCGCATATTAAGGAACTATGTAGAGTGACATGCGACGAGAATTATGGAATAAAAAAGGGGCATTACGAGGGGGCTGATGGAACGGGCACGTGATGTACAGAAATGGACTGACCGCTATAGCGAGGTGCCGAGGGTTCAGCCATGCGCTCTGTGAGCTCGGCATCGTGCAAAAACGTTCGGAGAGCGACGAGGAAGGGAGGCTGAGTTTGCAGAGCGATAGCGGGCTCCTGGAAAGTGTGAAAAACACCCGGTATAACCGTAGAGGCATACTGCGCTCTACACCGCTCTCGAGTCCAAACACAGAAAGCTTGTGAGTTGCACCAGAAATGGCCCCACCCTCCAAAGTCCAAGTTGCAGAACCAAAAGGGTAAACGGCGTGCAGTGACTGATACTTCATCATTGTCAGATACTGGCGACTCTCATGATGAACAGATGTCACGCACTCACAAAAGAGGTCGTGGTCGGCCGCAGGCAAAGAGATGTTGCCATGCAAGCAATACCTTGTTGGAGGAAGTGACCGAGAAGGTGATGAGTGAGGTTGAGGAAGTAGAACTTGATATTGAAGAGCTTGATGTCGATGAGGGATCCGAGTTCAACGATGCCAGGACAGCTGGCACAAATGGTGGCGATAGTGATGAGGAGAAATCGGTAAGCTAAAATAACAGTTAAGATCAGTATCTAATGATTGGTATGCAGGACGACATACAAGACAAGCATCGCAGTAATCTGCAGGCTGAGCACAAGGTCAAAAAGAACAATACGATGGATTTACTCACAATCTTCTCGGATCGAGTGATAGTGAAATTCATTGACACTAATAGTCGAAATGAGCAAAAGACAGGGCGCTGGTGTATGTTCTGCAAGTGAGTAGTAATGTCATATGACAGTGAGATCAGAACTTACGAACAACTTACTGTTTCAAACTTTGAATAGAAGTGACGAGGCACTGATTGCGAAACATGGTAAACGAAAGGCATTTCTTGTCAGGGGGAACTTATCTTGTCGGGTCCACATCCGCTCTCATTACGAACTATATCAAGAATGGTGTGCTAAGCAAAACATCCCAGAGAATCACCATGCTGTCCCGCGTGACATCCTAGAGCAGCACAGGCTGAAAAGGCAAGGCACTGATCCAAATCAGCCAGTAATCGACACCATGTTCTCTCGTATGCCCGGACCACAGCCATTTTCACACGATGAAGTCTTGAGATGTGTAGCCAGGTTTATCGTATGTGATGACCAGGTAGGATTCTTCATTATTTGTACTACACTTTCTATTGTTTGAACTAATAAAACACTACTAGTCACTTGCTGTGGCAGACAAGGCAACATTTCGCAACTGCCTGGTGGCAATGCGACCAAACACTACCAAGCGCAACCTACCATCAACCCATGACATCAGTACATTTATTCACAATGAATTTGGCCAGTTCATTGGGGAGCTGAAGGCACAAATCCAGGTTTGTCGTGTTTTTTTCCTCCTGTTCTACTCCAAGCAACCATTACTTCTTGGCAACTTCAGTCGCCATTAAGTGGCCGCATCTCCACTGCTCTGGACCTCTGGACCGTCAAGCAAACGAGGGCCTCGTTCTTAGGCATCACAGTGCAATGGATTCAAGTTGACCCAAGTACATGAGGATGGACATTATGTTCGCAAGTCATCGCCTTTCAGGCATTTTCGGGTGTACACAGCGGCAACAACATTGCCCAATACTTCATTGGACTTTGCAAGTGGGCTGGGATTATTACATCAACATCTAGCAAGTTATTCTGTATTACTGCTGACAATGCTAGCTCTAATGACGAAGCAGCCGACACCATAGAACACCTCTTCCATCGCCATGGCATTTACTCATTCAGCACCGATGCCAATCGTCTGGCTTGCCTCGCCCATGTCATTAATCTTTCCATCACATCTGTTCTCGCTGCCATCACCAAAATATCCAGCGTCGACACCACATCAACCATCTGGGAGTTTGACCCCAGTAGTCTTCTATTTTAACATTTTATTTGGGAGAAAATAGATTTCAACATCATTGATCTGTACTACTGTCTCACTGCTGAAATGATGGCAGACATTTTTTACAAAGGTGCTGCCCAAGCCAAAACATTGCTAGCACCATGTGGAGCTCAGCATTTGTTCAGCTTGAGGGGGAGTGTTGGTGGCCCAAGGCAAGCTGATCATGCCAGCTCCAATATTGCACAACTCTGAATTATCAAATAAGATACAGTAGTATATAAACCATAGCAGAGATCAAAAATAATCTAAGCACCTGTTATCTTCCACCATCATCAGGCAGGACACATACAGCACTACCAGCCCATCTAACCAAAACCATCTATATCTCTAGTCTACCACTTTTGGACATCATGCATCATGCATGACCTCATTTAGCAGTCCTGCCTCATTTGTCTACCTATGTCAGCCCATAGCCTACCTTGTTAGGTCTCTCTTTCCTCAACCACTACCATCTCACCTCATCACCACTTCATCACCACTTCATTACCACTACCTATGTCTCACTACTTATTCTGGCAAGTGTAGATATATTATTGTGTAATTAATAACTGATTATGTTTGTTTGTTTGTTTTAGATAGTGTCTATATATAGTAAGTAATTTTCTCACAATAATATAGATGATTATGTAATTCGTTTGAAATAAATATGAAATTAAAATTAAAATCTATAAGTTTTTTTGATAGTCTGTATAGAGCTGTATAGAGGGGGACCTGTCTGTACCTCTGTGGATCTATACAGAGGGGTATGGTTTACTGATGTGTGGATTGCTGTGTTACTATGGGTATATAGACCTAGCTAGAGCTACTATGGAAAGCTATGGAGAACTATAGAGAACTATAAAGAGCTATAAAGATATAAGATACTAGTGGATGCTATAAATGATTGGAAGCATGATATAGACAATACTATGCATATATAAAAGAAAATCACAAATCAAAATATATTTATTAATAAATATGCTATTATATTTTATACTCATATATACTAGAAACTAATACAAAAAGACTTACCATTGTAACTATAATCTACAATGATGAACATGTTAGTAATAAGCTAAAGACACACACATATGTATGTATCATAACAAACTCACCAAACCATTAGGATTATCTATAATTACACAAAAGAAAAAATTAGTGAAACTAAGTTATACTGAGTCACACAGATAATCAGGACAAACTTAATGGTGAGTAGTGGTGAGTGGTTGGGAAAAGAGATAATAGTGGTTGAGAAAACAAAAAGTGTGAGATTAAAATTGAAGAGTACTGGGTTTGAATATCTGGTGACTGCTGACTTTCAATTTACCATTTGTGAGCATGTCTGCATTTTTAACTTCAAAGGTGGGAATTTTATGTCAACAACACAACACAAATTTTGCTAAGTCTTTTCAGTACACTTTTCTACTTTCTATAGTGTCTCACAGTAAATTATCTAATAAGATTTTTAATATATATATACATATATTTACATTTATACTATATCTTTCTAATTGATACTCTAATTAATCTACCAATCAATTAAACTCTAATTACTATTTATCAATGAATAATTACCTTGCTCCCCAACCACAAAACTAACTATGGGCATGTGTGCTTAATGAAGTGACCTAAATAGGGCATGATCATTGGTCTCTATTAACCACAAGAAAAACAATAAAGGAAGAGTGGAGGACCATGACTTAGGTCACAAAGACACAAGAGGTTGAAGCTGGGGCTCAGCTCGACTCTTGGCTGCTTTATATATGTACTACAATATTAAATACATGAGGTAGTCTAGACTCCTGTTGTCATAGATAAGTGATAAGAGAGTCCAGACTCATGATGTCATTGATGATGTCATATCATGTGATTGGTCTAGATCAGTGATGTCATATCACATAATGCAGTGTGTAACACCATTGAGATCATAAAAAGGAGAAGAGTTTGAATAAGGTTACAACACTTAACATATACTATTGGACAGTGTGTAAAGTAACTTAAAATGTTTAACCTAGTTAAAAAGTACAAATCACTTGTTATATATGACTGAGTCACTACTTTATTGCTATGCTTCTTGCTATACTTTGTGCACTTTTTTGACTACACTTTTATATACTTTTTGGCACACTTTTACTATACTTTTGACTACAATCTACACTTCTGATACACTTTTTGATACACTTTTGGTACACTTTTGATCGCTTTTTATACACATTTACTACACTTTTAATAACACTTTTGGTATACTTTTTTATATACTTTTGGTACACTTTTGATTGCTTTTTTATGCACTTTTACTGTACTTTTAACAACACTTTTGGTATACTTTTACTACACTTTTAATTACACACTTCTCCAATAATTTCCTAACCTTATCTAGCTAATAAGAGTGTCAACAATAAATCATGGCATTTCCAACTTCTAACCAATAAATCAATAATATGTAATCTTGGCTTTTCCAATAACCTTCCAATCTTTCTAACTAATGATAAAATGTAAACAATTAATCTCTCATTTCTAATAAACTTACAACCTTGTCTAACTAATAATAATGTATTAATATTAAATTATAGCTTTCTTAATAACCTTCTAATCTTGTTCTAATCTTGTCTAATTAATGACAGAGTGTCAATAATAAGACTTTGTCTTTCTAATGACCTCTTAACCTTACTAAATTTAATATTAACATATGTACTATTATTAGTTAGATAAGGTTAGGAGAATATTGAGGAATTTTTTATTGGTTAGATAAGATTTGAAGAATATCAGAGAAGTTAAGATTTTCAATAGATTAAACAAAATTAAGATACTATTAAGCAAAGATCTATTATTGAAAAAATATACTGTATTGAAAATACAGAGACAAGTAGTCAAAGGTGATAAAAAGTGTAGTAAAAAGTGTAGCAAAAAGTGTGGTAAATGTCTACTACAGAGACTTAGGATTTATCTTGATGGGCATTTGACAGGAATTTATAACTCATCTACTGTTCACATTGCCTTGAACTCACTTTTCTGATCGACAGAAGAGGGCTATACTGGAGTGGGCAACCACACTTGGTGCTCTAGATGTCCTCTCTCTTTTTGCTGTCAAGTCAACACAAGACTGTATCTCTGATCTGCTTTGACATCTCACTGAGAAGATGACATCTCCTTGTGGAAATACATTTTTCCTGAACTTAATCAGCAAAGCTATTACTCTCGTACATAGCTGAGTTATATGGCTTTTAAAAAAGAAAATTAATAGAACTCATAGAATTTTGCTAACCCATTAACTTGATCAACTATGCAAGACTATCCTAAGGATGGACAGGGATGGATGGCCTAGGTGCAGCATGGTAGTAAGATGCGAACTGTACTTCCAGATGGTTTGGCTTCACCTTCCATTCAGGTGAATGGTGAAATATTCTTTGTTAATAAGCTACTTCAATGGGGTGACAAGAGATACTTTATTCTGACAAAGTTTTTTCAGGCACAAATTAGTCCAACAATGGAGGTCGAAGTTCTCTCCTTGGGCCACAAAGTTTCTTGCATTAATGTTGATACTTTTTCTTACTTTTATTTCATGCTTTCACCTAAGCTTATATAGAAAGGATTCACAGTTGACCCAGAGCAAGTTATAGTTCTGATCTCCACCTTTTCTCATATGTTTGTGGATCTTTCAGGTCATTCCAACATGTCTGGGTTTATAGGTTTATTTCTAGTTGGTTTGCTGGATTAGGGGCTGACTTTATGTTCCAGAGTCATCTGCTGTTTTTGCACAGCACATGCCTAATCCACTCCATGCAAAGTCAGGGAGGCAGTTGGTCCTCAGTGTGCCCCTTATTATATTCATGGATGATATATCAGAGAATGTTTCAAAGCAATGGAACAAACATCACATTATCTACATGTCTAATGCTGCCATGCCATGCGAGATGCTTGAAAAAGAGTTTTGTGTGTGCTTTGTTGTGTCATCACCACATGCAGCCCTTCTCAAGTTAATGCAGGGATTTCGTGATTCTCTATGGTATTAGTGTTTTAAAGTCTGGTCTGGTCTGGTCTTTTTGCTTTTTTAGGCACAACCGGACCATGACCAGTCTTTGAAACTTGAAAAAATTGGCAACCAAGACTGAGACTGATGGCAACCAGTTGCTTGTGGTTGCATATGTGGTTATACAGTAACTGGTTACAACCAGTTGCTTGGTGGACCAGTTGCCAACTTGTGAATAACCAGTTGAGACCAGTTCAGGGACTGGTTACAAGCTAACTAGTGAGTATGTAGCAATATGGCTACATAGTAGTACTCAAGCACACAACATGTTCACCATGTGTCACCTCATTTAAGAACAATTTGGGGAGAAGTGGAAATTTTCCACTGCTTACAATCCCTCTCCTCACTATCCCCTGCCTATGACTACTACAGTATTCGAAAGTCTGGACATGACCAGTGACCAACCAAGAAGGTCATTTCTTGGACTTCACCACAGTCAAACTTGAAGAAGGTGGCAAAGTCACGAGCATCTAGGTCACTGAGATGGAGCAACATGACAAAGTGTAAATGCCACTGTAATGCATCAGTTGATAGATTGACAGAGATTGAGGATGAATCAGACAGTGATGAGGAACAATTATACAGGGACTTACCATTATAAAAGCATCACTGTCTGACAGATGCCCAATCTATTTACTCACATCATTTGTTGATTGTGTCTCATTGTTTGTCAGTTGTGTCTTGTTGTTTGTTCATTGCATCTCATCATTCATCAGTAGGGTCTCATGCCTCTTCTATTCCTGTGACTTCTTGTTATACCTCAGTCACTTCTTGGTGCTCTGGAAGGTCTGAGATTGAAGATGTAGGCTTACCCATGGTGGATAGTGATGAAGAGGTTGTTGAATTGACATTGAGAGCTGTAGCCTGTGGGCATTCATGTTCAAGACATTGCAGCTGGATGCAATGGTAGGAAGGACAATGAGGTGAGGATGAACATATCTTTGAGGAGCTAGAGAACTGATGTCAGTACAGCAGACTTGGAACTCATCTGAAGAAGACAGTACAGGATTTGAATATGGAATGCAGCTGGTGAGAAGGAGCATGCCAAAGATTTACTCACCATCTTTTCTGACACCTGCAAAGTCAAGTTCTGCCATCCAGATGGAAGCATTGAGGTCCTGAAAGGATGTTGGTGCAACATCTGCAAGTGAGTGTGAATTGAAATAAGGTAGTATCAATGAGTACTTACCACATACTAAAGGGAGGATGAAACATACATAAAAAAACATGGAAAATGTAAAACATTCCATGTGGGCTCCAACTTGTCATGCTGGCAGCACATTTATGGCCATTATGCCTTGTACCAAGAGCATTGTGCTGCGCAGAACTTGAGGGAGAATCACCACGTGATACTGAGAAATGTTGTGAGAGATCGAGATTGAGCTGGTGAGGGGGGTCAGTGCTCTGAGTAAAAGATCAATTGCTCACTTGCTCATGAAGGTGGTAGGCATGCTCTATTGCAGGAAGGTAACCATAACCATTGGCACAGCCCTCCAAAGCTGCCAATTTGGCAATTTCTGAATACTGTTCCTTTCTGTATGGAGGCAACACCTGAGGATGCATTATGCAGTACCTCTGACCTGGGGCTTAGCAACACAGCCTGCATTATGTGTTACAGTTGCCAATGTTGGCAACACAACCTCTCAGGGGCATGACAGCTTACATATTATTTTAGCAATGGCTCTGAGTCTGATGTTATGAACTGTCATAATGTTACAATCTAGCTTTGAGTGGTCAATGAGTAGGCTTCAGAGAAGGTTTGGAATGCAGAATTAACATGTCAGAGCAAAAAAAAAAGTAAGGCTAATAGGGCAACTGAGATGTAGTAGACTTCCTATAGACTACTAGCCATGATAAACATTGGCCCATCCTCAGAGCTAATTCATTATTTGCAACTGCTGCTCAATGGATAACTTGCTGTAAAAAGACACTCATCTAGGTAATTGTTACGATCGGCCCCTTTTCTTTTCTTTCTTCGCTCTCTTTTACCTTGTATTACTTAAATGCGCACAGCCCTTCCCCTTAGTCGGCATTCACGGCTGTGCGTTTCCTTATCTCCTATCTCTGACTCGCGCGTTCCATGACATTCCATGTAATTCTATCATGCATAGCCTTCTGACTCGTTTCACGCCATGCATGACTCATTTCCCTTATCTCCGGTTACCACATTTGGGTTTCTCTCTTCTCGAGCCGTAGCACCGCTTGGTCTGTGCGCAGGACTCTCCACATATAAATAGGGTGTAGCACAAACGATGTATCTCCAGCTTGAGCCTACTCGAGATAGTAATCTATTGCGTCTTTGACCCTCTCGCTCCCCTCTGCTCTCCCTTCGAACCACTTGGCCTCGCAGCGTCTTCGCTCGAGGATACTCAGTCTTTGTCTTCGACGTCGCTACATACTCACCAAGGCGGAGTAGTGACTAGTCTCTGCACATTGCGTGTAGAACCTACGCCCCTCGCCTTCGTCTCGCAGCTTTAGGTTGCGCATCGAGTCTACGGCTGACACTACCTGCGCCTGTCGTAACAAAAGGCTCAAGCTCTTCGAACGCGACTACCCTTGTTGTAGCTCGCAACCATTTCGGCCCCTCCGTCACCTTTGAAGCGGCGCCCCCGCCCACCACCACCATCGCCCCTCGTAACCTCTCCCTCCTGGAGATCCACCACACCCCCAAGCCCTAGCTCCGGAACCCCCACACCCCCTTCACCACTTACCCCGAATCCCCCATCCCCGATGTCTTCAAAACCCACCGAACTTCGCCTCGCCCAGCCCAAAGCCTTTACAG